>WSQC01000009.1:0-181405 GCA_013248845.1 Passalora sequoiae | reverse complement strand
GTGAGCAGCAGAATACAAGGAGGACTTCGCTGAGATTGAAGAAGAAAGTGTCCGCAGATGCTGGTTGAGGACCTCTAGGTGCAATCCGTCCATACTCTACGCAGTCCAGGTCGGAGAACACAGTGGAGACAAATTGCATGATTTCAAGTCTGGCATAGACCAATATCCGCACATCAACGACATTCTCTCCATTGAGCAAGTTCCTACTCATCCTAGAATGATATCTCCTTGCCGTTCATCACTATAAAGGACTGTAGACCACGAAGCAGAAATGTCATATTATGGTTTACAGCCATGGCTGCCTACAAATCGCTATGACAGAGCTGCTCTGTACCTACTAATGCTTCTTCATCTCTGGTCTTACAGCGCTAGTCGGCATCCTACACCCATATATACGTGCTAGAACATCACGAGCGGAGCAGAATCGAGAAATGCAGGCAGATTATAGGATGAGTAGTCATAGCAAAGCGAGGAGTAGGTGGTCTGCCGAGGATTGGGTGGTCTGCAGAGGAGAAGGGTGGTCTACAGAGGTAGAGGGTAGTCTACAGAGGACATAGTCGGCATAGTCGGTCTGTAGACATACTGACGAGTCGGCAGAGAAGACGAGCTATCTGCGAGGAAGGGGGGAAGTCTGAACAGAGATACATTGCCTGTAGAGGAGATGGAAAGTCGGCAGGGTTACTGATGTATTATAAAGCACAGCTATGTCTTGAATGCCACCTTTGAGGTAGCATACACGAGCATTCTTCGCATTCTTCGTGCACTCACCGATGCAAAAAAACATGAAACAGACCCAGCATAGGACCACAAGTTAACATTTTCCGGAAAGATCATCAACTCGTGTCTCAACCGTTAAGTAGTCGTTGTGCGCCTCATACCCGGGAGCAGTCTTGAGTCACAGCAGCAATCAGTCAGTTAGTCACCCACAATCTACCTACTCAACCTCATCCTCACCCTCATCATCACTCTGAACTTGTGCTTCCTTGCCCTTACCCTTACTCTCCACAAACCCACTCTGACCAAAGTCAATGCCGACCCGATTTCCCAATTGGCCAGATCCCCAAGCCACATCTCTCAACCCCTCAGCAGCATCACTACGCACAGCCTTGATGTAGCGCTCCAGCGCCTGAAGATCCTTCTTGCTAGCCTTGCCCTTGAGACCCTTTGCAGCATCGACGCAGACGGCATCAATGTAGTGCTCCAGAGCCTCGGTATCCTGCCTGTCGGCTTTGTCGCCAAGGCCTTTGGCAGTGTCGGCACGAACAGCTTCAAGATAGTTGGAGATCCAGCCCACCTTCTGCCCCTGGCTCGTAGACTTCTTCAGCTTGTCAATGTTGGTCTCAGCATGATCAATACGCTCGGACATAGCCGGAACTGTGCGCTCAGCCAAATGTTCGTTGCGCTCGCGAAGCTTGCCTACAGAGCCTTTGAGGTCGTTGAACATATTGCTGTGCGAAGTTGTGCGGTCGACAGTGGCTTGGATCCCAGCTCCGGCGTCATCGAGGCGACTTCTGTGAAGAGAGGTCTCAGCGACGACAGAGTCGAGGCGCTTCTTGTACTTTGCTGATTCCAAGCCAGACTTGGAGGACGCCAACTTAGCAATGGAGGAGGACATGTCTTCCTGACCATTCTTGAGCGAGTCGACCGTCTTCTCCGTGCGAGTGATGCGTTGGCCATGAGAAGCAACATCAGCCATGACGTCCTTGAGACCAGTGGAGAGCTGCTGGCGTGAGGTGTTGAGAGTGTCAATATGCTTATCCTGCTTCGCGTTACGCTTTGCTGCAGCAGCGCGATCCGCCTTGGCTGCCTCCCAAAGGCTGGTGAACTTCCTGCCGGAGGCGTGAAGCTTGGTAATCTGGCTGTCGTGCTTTATAAGGTGATCCTCATGAGTATTAAGGCGCTCTTCATGATCAGCAATGCTGTCATCGCAGTGGTTGATGCGAATCTGGTGAGCCTCGATGCTGTCTTCGCAGGTGGTGATGCGATCTTCATGGTTGTCCAGACGATGCTCGTGGCTATCGGGACGAACATCCACCGTACCGCTGCGGCGGTGAGTAGCCGGAGATTTGCAAGGCACTAGTGGGACACGCTCTGGTGTTGTAGGCGGAGTAAGAGGAAGCGGAGCCTGTGAATTCGAGACTGGTTGACGAGATCTCATGGTCTTTAGAGGTAGAGAAGAAGATGATGCTGTGTCAAATGCACCGTCAGAGGCGAGCAAGACAACCGCTTCGTTCAACACACTCTTCCAGCCAATTTCTCGTCCATCTGGCCCAACAGCCGCAGGATATGGTGAAGCCCCACCTCTGCCCCAAGCATCAACAAATGTTGCCATTCGGCTGGCGACGTTGGCGTAGACTTCCTGGCCGTATTCAGTGGGAACGCCAACTGAGAGCGTGAAGTTGACCAAGACTGGAGCAGGTGGTTTGCTTGCGCCCTTGAAGATGCCATACTGTGCTGCTTGATCTGCCAAATACTTCTTGAACGCGGGATCGAAGCTGAGCTTGCTGGGACATCCTTTGTCAGCGTTGGCCTGACCAGCGAAGAAGCCAACGCGAAGGACAAGAGAACCAGGAGCGGTAGATCCAAAGACAGGTTGCATCAGGTACCTTGCCTTGAGAATTGGGCCGTTACTGGAGTCGGTGTTGGGACTGTTTAACCAAACATGGCTCGAGGCAAGCTGGCTCGAGGACAAAGACTCTGGTTCGCACCAGCTGGTAGGAACGCGAATCGCGCAATTCGTCATGACAGACAATCAAAATAGGACAATGTCTTGTGTGGTGTTATGTCTCCTTGAGAGCGGCGGATCAAGATGTTTGGGTTGGGTTTACGTGTTCCGTGCGTAATCCGAAGTGCAGGACTCGGGCGATGAGATTATGTATGATGTTGTCCTTGTTTGGGTCCAGATATGTGCTGAAGAAGGCCTGATCAAGCGGCGGCAGTATGACCTGGCATCATATGCATTTAACAGGAAGCTGATTTGTGTTGTCCACGGATGGTCCAGTTAATGATGTGACGCCTCGTATGATTCTTGATGCCTTTCTTTCTATGCCAACATGCTGGTCTTTTGAATGTCCTAGTAGGAGGAAAAGTACGGCGAACTTTCGAAGGAGCGGTGGATGTGTGTCGGCCCGCTGTAGGTCGGTAGATGGATGCTGATCAAAGTCAACAACGCTGCAATGGTGTTCCTGTAAACAAACCAGACGGAATATGGACGAGGACGAACGTCCTGTCCAACGAGCTTGGAAGAATGATGCACTGTATGTCTCTGTCCATCGATGTCAGCGAGGCCTCGCGTGTATCGTGCATGTCTATACTTACCAGAGTCTCCCTGAGCCCACTAGTTTGTCAGAGCTTGCGGAGAGGAAGAAGATGAGAGTAACAAGAAGGCAGAATGGTAAACCAACGCTGAGCACAAATAAAGATGGGTGCAATGAGCATACTTGCTAGAGATAGTAAGTACACCAGAGTCGCGGTGTAGCAGGAGGTGAGCGACGCCGCGGTGATCCTGCATCTAACCGAAGAAATGACATGGTTCCTGATCTGGATAGAGCGTCAACACGTTCGCAATGGCGATAGGACGGTGATGTCGAGACTATTGGAGGTGATGTAGATGCTCGAAGAAGTAAGAAGGTCATGTCCAGAGTGTTGTGGAGAGGAGCAACCTTGGAACTGCGGCGTGCTAATTACTTCTTAGCGTCGATAGAGCGCGCTGACTGATCCGCGCGCTGCCCCGCTTTCTATTAAATATTGATGGAGGAGTTAATGAACATATCAAGCTGTAGCGGCGACATCGCTAGTGGCGATAGGAGACGAGGATCGGCTTAATACCAGAGGGAGATGCTCAAGTACCTCTATCGCCAACGCCACTGACATCGTTGTCGTGCAGCGGAGCGACAAGTTCTTCCTGCGTCCACTATGGCCCAAATGTCTGCCGTCGGACACTTGATAATCGTGCTGTATTATGACAACAGGTATTACTACATGTAATGTGCAGACATGTATGACGACACCAGCAGTGCAACAACGACATGACAATTCAGCGCGCTCTCTAGAAACCCGTACTCCGCGGAACATACCATATATTCATCGATATGACTTGGTTGGTGGTCCCACTACCACATCCTGAAAAGCGAGCGATATGTTCCCGAAGGCAAGCAAAATTTCGAAACTCGAAGGCATCCATCAGATATTCTTTGGCAACCCACACCCTGAGAAGTGACGTAGTCGAGCCATGCATCGTGCAAGATTCCGGACGCGAAGGTCGTGCACGGTGAATAAGAAGCGGGATGTAAGCCGGCAGCGAAGTTTGAGCGGATCAATAGGTCAGTGTAGGTTAGACAACATGTTTTATGTTCAAGAAGAGACGGGCGAGTAGCGCTCTCTTCTTCATCGAGAGAGTGATTTTGAAGCCTTGGCGGAATGGGCTGCGCTCGGCTGGTGGTATTGAGTCCTGGGTAGGGAATGTGGGGTACATATGAGGATTGGTATGAGCGGGTATATGTGGGATGTCCTTCTCGGCTTGGGAGGACGGCCAAGGTTGGCGGTATACAATCTCTATGCGGCATGGACGAAGTGGGTGAGATGTGAGCAGAGACTTGATAGTACACAGGCGAGGTGACGTTAGCGGAAGATTACAGCATCCGCAGCAGCAGTGTACATTTGACGGGTCTGTATCCACAGTCATAAGGGATCTCGTTTGACTTGGAAGTCTGATAAGTCTTGGCCATGGGTGGAATTTCCTGCAGCATGCACAAAGTGACTCGGCCCTGGCCAGGGATCCAATGATACACAAGAGCAATGACACCAGCGGAAAATGGCGGCGACAGTGAACATTGGGCGCGTCCATGGGCCATCATGCGTGGGATGCTGGGCATCAGGTCGGCATCGGCGATAAAAGGCATTCCTTACAGCAGCGACTTGGTAGACACATCAGGAGGGACGTAGCTAGAGGTGATAGCGGCAGCAAGCTATTGGCAGGTCTGTGGTGTAGTGCGAATAGGTTGCATCGCAATGCATGGGATACTGTCGGGTTCCAATATAGGGCCGGGAACTCATGAGACAATCTGCCGAGGAGACAGCGGAGCGGGAACAAATGTAATGAATCTTCGATCTCGAGCTTCGCTCTGCATACATTGGCGGTGTCGACGTCCAGTGATACTTGAGATGTCATGTATCTGCGCGAACCCGAACCGATAACCAGGATGGCGATACCAGACTCCGCAAATCGGTGTATCCGATCATTGAGCCACTACACGCATATCGAGTTGTGTAGACCGGGGCTGATGAGTGAACCGGGATGGTTGCTTCGGCGCTCGGCAAGCCATAGGCGTACGCGCCGACAACCCCATGTATTATCCTTCGTAGCCATGGGTATAGATGTGACAGCTCAGATTGATCCTGCACTTTCGGAACCATGTATGCTGTGATTACTCACAGCCGTCCTTTGTGACCACAACAAAACGCAACTCGCCGTTACCATTGCCACCCTGCTGGCTTTGTTGCTGCGCTGACCTGCTTACTCGGCGCCCATCTACACTTGTCTGGAGAGGCGTCTGCCTCAGAACCTTGCGACGACCTTCCGGAGCACTAGAGCCAGAAGTACGAGGATTACGTACTCTGCCACCGGTTTTGTGTGGACGCTTACCGTTGAGAAGAGCGGCAGCGGTGCTAGCGCATGGAGATGGTGATGACGAGGCAGGAGTTGAAGAGCAAACCTGAGTTGGCGTCGAAGAGTGGGCGTAGGTCGGAGATAAGAACGGGGAAGGAGTGCTAGAGCTTCCGAGGACGAAGGCCTTGGGATTTCGGGGAAGAGCGACGGTGTCGAAGCCGTGGTTGGACATTTCGATGTCGTTGCTGGAGGCGGTGCTGTTGCCGGGATCGACCAAGGGTACTGGAGTTTCAGGAAGCTGGGCTAAGGTCATCGAGGAGGGTTCCTCAGGATCATGAGCGTTGAAGTCGAAGTCAGCCATAGCAATATCGCTGGAACTGTTGATTATGTTCCGGGAGAGTGGCACTTGCGCGGCTGACATGATCGGAGGTTGTAGATCAGTCACAATATTGTCAAAGGCAGAGGTGGGCATATTGGTAGTGGCGGTGGAATCGCCTATCAGGCTGTGCACATGATCGCTATGAGCCTGGCGTAGGTACTCGCGGATCTTGAATTCAGTCAGCGACAATGCTTATTGGTGTGCAATGCGATGGGATAATTGGAAAGAGACATGGCGATACATGTAGGCATGCACAAAGATCGAAGAACAGTAGACCGACCTCTGGCTTGGCGAGGAGCTCGCCTTCTGTGGCCTGCGGGTATTGTGTGACCTGTCCCTGCAGATCTGTGACGACCCACGCACTCTTATTAGTATTCCAGTAGAAGCTGGAAATGCCAGGTGCGGTCTCCCGAAAGAGTTTGCCCAGGGCACCAAACTCATTGTCTAGAACCATCGCGCTTGGGCATGGTGACGCGGGTGGTGAGGTAGGCACTCGAATGGAGTCTGGTTTCGATGGAGCACCAGGGCAGCGAGGTGTGGTAGCATGAGGACGAGATGGTGTGGTATTGTCTGACATGTTGGACTAGTCAAAGGCGCAAGCAGTCGCAGTAGTGAAGATTTGATAGTGTTCGAAAGCTGTTGTGGCTCACGCTTTCCAATGTCAAAAGCTGTCAGAGGGAAAACTCGTAAGAAGTCCAAAGAATGATGTGGGAGAGAGTTGGAAGGACCGCGATGAGGAGAAAACCGAAGGTCCAGTCCACTCAAAGTCTTTCAATGTTGCGAGTGAGCAGAGCAAACAGACAAAATGACATCGTATCTCTCCGACGTGAACTTCGATATGAACCGCGCTGTCGTTGCGAAGTGAATCCGCGTAGATATCAGAGCCGGACGCTAGTGTCACGAATGGGACGAGAGCCTGGATGCGATGAACACGCGGTCATGCAAAGAAGCGCGACTGAAGACCCAGCGGATCAAAGCAGCATTGAGCATGCCAATCATATGGAATGCATGGAGATTCAGAGGCTCTAGGTGATCTTGCCACCCAGGTACTCTTTGTACTAGGCAGGCAGATGAGGCGGCACGATGCAGAAGATGATGCACAATGCTTCCTTTGCGCCAGTGTCAGGAACCCCGGTTCGCAGGACGGAAGTGGCAGATGGCAGGACCATCAGTTCGTGAAATGAAGAGGTTAGATGACAGAGCCACTACTTCGGGGCGCGGCAGAGGCTGGGTGACAGGCAGTTGAGGGCCGAGCTTCAGCGTGAGTGTCACAGAATAGAGACCCGGTACACTGGAAAGTGACAGGAGTGTGATCCCAAGGTCGTTCCGTCTATGCATGTAAGATCAAGAGACAGAGTGACATCATATGGTTGCTGGTGAAAGTGTCATAAATGGAGTCGACACTCCAGTGATGTGGAAGGGGCCGAAGCTTCAATTCCACGTGTTTCGCTCAAAGGCACAAACACGGCGAGATCTTATGCGAACGAAGACACTTCCATGCACCAACAGGCATCGTGACGCATCGCAGGTCGTTGCCGATCGAAACCCGTATAGATGCCTGGCTGTCACACATGAAATGTTATCGTCCAGCTCCTAACAGATAGTCATTCACCTTGGCGGGGCCTCATGCGAACGACTCTTGCATGAACTGAGGCAGGCAGGATGATAAGTCGGAAGCCGGGCCGATTGCTACCAAAAAAGATGTCAGGCTGTCGCGCCTGGATGAGCACGTTCAGGTCCTGGAAGATTGTCCGCAGCAGTCGCCACCACGATGTGTCCTCGTGCAAACGACTGCTGCATATACCAGCATACACGATACGTTTTATCCGCATGCTGATCGGAACCTGCACAGATCCGTGGCCATCGCAACCGAAACGACGTATAAAGGTCCTAGGAGCACGGCCATGTACAAGTTCCAATCCGACGGGCTCTCAAATAGCCAATTAAATGTTTTCGAATGACGAAAAGATTGTATACGTGGAATGCGCCCCGCGGCAGAGGCTGGAGTGAAGCGTTTGTATACAGCCAGCTCGATGCTCTTGTCTCTGTCTTGCGGAATAGCTGATGTGCTTCGATGGTGCTTGCTTGTCTACCAGGCGTGCACATGCCGCCATATGCCCTTCTTGCCGCCCATGCTCAAGATACTTCGTCGTAGTTCACGTCGATCGCTGGCCGAAAGGACATTTCGTGGGTGTCAAACGACGAGAAATAGCGTGCGGAGATGATGATGTTGTCGGAGCTGCAGGCTGCCGCAAGCGCGGTCCTAGTCCTGGAAGAACCCTTGTGAATGCATCGGGTTTCGAGCGGATGGGCTACGCATTGTGATACAGAGGACTCGGAAAGAGCAAATGAAGCAATTGGAAATGTGGAATTGTGTCAAGATTGGTGATGTGAGGTGAGGTAGAAAATAGGTACATGTAGGATGAATCTATTGAAGTTGCAAGAAGAACGCTACGTTGTTGTGGCTGTTTGCCAAGCAGTGGCTGTATGCCAAGCAGTGGCTGTATGCCAAGCAGTGGCTTGACGAGCTCGACCCGCCAGTCTGCGTGGCTTACACGTGACCTGCGGCGGACCTAGAGCCGGCCTCGGGCTTTCACTCACAGAACCCGTGTTTCCACGTGCATGCAAGCAGATGATGGCAGCGACTGACCCATTCAGCTGCCAACGTGTCTTGACGTCGCAACTCGTCGTATTTTGATTTGAAGAGCACTACCTACAGATCGCAATATCGTTGTGACGACGCCATGGCAGCCGATGACAGCCTTGCATTCAGTATCATACAATGACCTCTCTGGTATAAAATCGTCAGCTCATATATGTACCATAGCCCTCTCTCCCACTGTGTAGGTAGTCTTCGGCCTTACCTGTCGATTCGCATCCGCTTGCCCGGCTTCACGATTGGCTCCGGCCACAATCTCGGACGATTTTGCTACGTCTTGGTGACCTCGAGCTCGCGACCCTTGATGGCTTTGTATGCAACCCAGACACTCTCCCACGTGTAAATGATGCAAACCGATATGAACCAGTGTCATCCACTCGTAGAGTGGTACTTGTGAGCATCGATTAAGAGTATAATCTGCGCGATATCGTCGGTCATATGGCATGGCTCGGCAATACGAACTTATTTGCGCTCCAATCAGCTCAACCTTTGAGCAGTGACTACCTAGGTAAGCAGTCTGGTGTGGAAATTGAACAAGTCCATGCGCCAAGTGCTCAGGAGCTGGAGCATGGCCAATGGCTACGTACTCGTAGGCCAGCATTGAAGGCACATGTAGATAATACCAGACTCCTCGAGCTAGGACAATTCCTTGACCACCTCCATTTCTGACCCAAACAATGCTTCTCTTACCACCGACAAAACGCGTAAGCCAAACTGCCGACTCGACAAAACCTGCAGCTGCAGGACATCTACATTCGCACATGTTGGCGAGCAAGAGAGAGAGAGAGAGCGATATACAGGAGCGAAAACAAGGAGCGTGCCTACTGGGAAGAGCGGCACATCTGCGCGAGGTCGATGGATTGCTGGTGTATGGTTCATGAGTCGAGAACTTTCCTCGCTTTATCAAATGTACCCTAAATACATGCGAGATTGACAAAAATGCTGGCACAATACTTGGAATGAAGATTGCTTAGGTGTATGATTTTTAAAGCGGACATGAGGTCTACTTCGGCATGCACGCTGTATAGCTATACCGAAGCACCTGAGGTTTTGCACGGGTTTCCCACAGGTTCTACGGCTGGTGCCTAGGGCAGTAATATTCGGCAGGGCTCGGGTTCACGCACGGGTAGGCAGGTTGGTACACAATTGATACAGTATTGCATTGCAGTACTGCTGTATCGAATGCAATAGAAGAAGCATCCATAACACGCAATGCACGCCTCCGCCAAACTTATCACATTCCATTACATTCCATCCCAACATCGTCTGCTCGTCTTCGATCCTTTTCGGCAGTCGCATTGCAGGCCATTCGTTCGAGGTCTCGGCTGGTCGCAAGAGGATTGTCTATGGTCAGTAGCTGGCTGAAGGTGGTCGCGGGACGTTGCGAAGAAGTGCTGCGAGAAGGTCAGCCAAATGCCGTAACGAGCGAGCTGACTTTGTAGTGCCTTTGCTTAGCGTATCGAGAATTCGTTCGAAGAAACCGCCGCCGAAGAAACGATCGCCTATCGCCTTGTCAGTAAGTCAAAGTATCTATCGGTGGACAAGGTACGTAGTCAGCAAGAGCTTGTGAGCAGAAGAGGATTGGCACTATGCGGGAATTATAATCTATCGATACCGCCGGAGCAAGAAACTGCATTGCTGGTCAGCATGAGCTCACACAGAATGCCGGGTCTATGGGTCATACCTCTCGTCTTGGACCGCCAATCTGATCCTCGTTTGGCCTGCCATAGCGTCAGTCTGGGCTGTAGCTAAATCTCAGGATGTCATACCTCTGGCGTTTCCTTGCACTGCGTGTCTGGTCTTCGGATGCTCCGGGAGTGTCGGTTTGGGCCGCCATACCGCTCTTTCAACATGAGGCGCCGGGTACCGCTTGATCTGCTTCTGATGTCAGTCTTGCTTTATGGTGAAGCTGTTCGGTGGGATAGAACACACTGTACTGCAGTGCTTGAGCGAAGATCGAGTGCACCAAGTCGAGAAAGCGTCCATGCTGTGCCGAATTGCTCATCATCGAAGAACACTCTGGCGAATTCCTTGCGAGCGGATGCTGCATCTTGCAAGCCGAGGGTGACAGTCTCATGTTCACATTCTTCGTGGCAACCATCGATCGTCTCATACTCGTGATCCTAAAGCCAAGA
Source organism: Passalora sequoiae (assembly GCA_013248845.1). Lineage (NCBI taxonomy): Eukaryota > Fungi > Ascomycota > Dothideomycetes > Mycosphaerellales > Mycosphaerellaceae > Passalora > Passalora sequoiae. Next base: position 170,624 of record WSQC01000009.1, on the reverse strand, counting down.
TGTCGAGTGCCTGCTCTGTACCAGTCTTGCTCGTTAGCGGATCCGGAAGACAGAAGGACGTGAGGGCATACAAATAGGCTAGCCATAGCTTGCAGGCTTGACTGCCTTTGTCCACTAGTCGGCCCAATCTGGTGTCGATACGTAAAGGATGATCTCCGATGATATTGTCTGTATTGTCGAGCTCGACAGATGTGTGCACTGCGGTCTTACTGTTTATCGACGCTTCGGGGATCGGTGCCAGTTGGCCTTCTGCGGTTGGACTCGCAGTCGTGATGAGAGGTAGCGCCATACCTTTCTTCTTCGTGCCGCGCAGACCGAATGATCTCACACTAGTCGTGGTTAGCGTCCAATACTACGGATTTTGATGGAGTACGTACCTCTACTTGAAGTGGATGTCCCACACGATGTCTAGCACTGTCGGATGTTAGCTATCTTCGCAACGTGTCTAGAGAACTCCCGCTGCTTACGTGTCTGGCCATTCGGAGCATCCTTCATCTTCGGGCCCAACGACCAAGTCCACTGATCTTGTGGATCAGCATCATATGGCATCAGAAAGCGCTTGGTGTTATGTATAGTAGGCAAACCAATAACCTCCTAGAAGTTAAGCAGCTTGCGCTTCGGCAAGAAGAGGAGCTTGTCCTGGTCGTATACATCTGAGACAGCAGTGACTAAGTAGAAGGGATGGATCTGGTCCTTGATAGGCTCGAAGGTGATGATGTGGTCGATTCGTCCAGCGTAGCGGTCATGGTAACCGACGGTATCGCTACGGTTGAGTGTAATGCGACGGCCAGACTCTGGATCACCGAAAGAAATTTGCTTCCAGTACTTCAGTGCTCGCTTAGTGAATGGGTAACCGAAGTTCTTCTTGCCTACACGAAGATGTTAGCACTACCGCGACGAGATTCGGCACGACTCACCATAGTCTTGTTCGAATGCAGCCTGCATTCTATCACGCATCCAGGCTGGGAACTTGTCCGTGGCGTCGTTACCTTTGACTGGCAACTCCACATTATCTCGTACGTAGTCACGGGGCAGCTTGCAGCGGACTTCGACGCTGTGGTGTCTGCCTGGAATGGGAATCGGCTACAGTGGATCAGGCAGTTCGCCATCTTCGATCACATTATTAGATCGCTCTGTGCGTGGCAGCATTGAGTCCATGATGTGTGGGGCAATATTGTTGATGATCTTCAGCTTCTTCTCGACAGGCTTCAGCTTCGCATCCTTTGAGAAGCCGCCCTTGAAAAGCGCAGAGAAGTCAGCTGCTGGTTCACTCGATGTAGTAAACCACGCTCAGGATTGGCCTTATTGGTATTGACCACCATCTTCTTGAATGGAGCGTGCATGAATTCGCCCGCAAGCACATTACAAAGGACTGGCAGACCGAATTGGTCAAGAACTGCTTGCTAATGGATACCAAGATGCATGTTTGGGCGACGCTGGGCCTTGCGAAGGTAGCTGACCTTCTTGTTGATGCCAACAGGATCCTTCTCGAAGTCGTCTTCTAGGTCTGGCTCGAGCTCGTCGTGGGATGGTGCTTGGCTTGCTGCTCGACCGCCACGGCCACGACCGCGACCGCGACCACGCGCTGACGCTTGACCGCCACGGCCACGACCACGCGTCGATGGTGCTAGAGTTGCAGCTCGGCTGCCGCCAGTCTGACTGCCAGCTTGACTGCCAGCTGACTGCCAGCTTGATCGCCACCTTGGCTGCCATCGCCCGACGTAGTCTCGTCTCTCCACGAGACTCCACTGCCAGCTTGACTGCCAGCTTGATCGCCACCTTGGCTGCCATCGCCCGGAGTAGTCTGTCGAGATGCCGCTCGAGATTCGGCTCGGTGTTCTGATACTCGTGCTGCAATCTCGAACAGGTCTTGGTACATCTTGCGGCCCAACTTGATCTTGTACTCAGCGTCTTTGCGTTGAGCTGCCGTGAGTGGCTCAGGACTCACAAGGAGCATGCAGGATTCTGCAATGCAGCCTAGAGCTACAGCGACGAAGTACGCCGCTGGCAATGGGCGAAGGCCAGTGGTGTGCTCCAATTCTTGGACCTCTGGCCCCATCACTTGGCCGACCTGGAATTGATAGGTAGGCTTGATATGCTCGTCTCGAAGATGCAAGCGCACCACGATAGGCAACACTACGGCCATCTTGCCATTCTGTGACAGCTTATATGATCCAGCGTAGTGATTCGGTGCTGGAAACTTCTCTTGTGGCCATCTCGGTGGTTGAGGGAAGCTCTGTAACCAAGAGGTGTACAGTATGAGAGCTTGTTAGCCAAGATCTCATTGCAGAAGAGCTCGTGTGTTATCTTCATGATACCACTGTACTCAGAATGAGCTAGATCTAGTGTGCGTGTCGAGATTATGTGCAGTGCTGGAGCAATGCGTCCAAGTGGCGCCGATACGCGACTACATACTATAGACTTGCCAATGTTGGTGATCTTGGCCATCTGGTTATCGTTGGGAGCGCCTTCCATCGCACGGCGAGTGCGCTGTACATCGTGATGGAAACGACCGTAGGTAACGACATCCAGATCCAGGTCCCGCCAGTCATATCTCGGGTGAATACAGTACCTACAACCCTCCTTAGCGCTGACGCCCATAATGCCCGAATCGGCCAGCTGCTGTGGCATGTCGCCGATCATATATATGGTCATCGCGCAGACGAATTCGTTGTCTGCTAGATCTCCGCTAGCACCAATGTTAAGCTGCATGCCAGCATCAAGCAATTTCAGCTGGCGACCAACACTGTCGACAACAGCAGCGACATTGCTGCCATGTAGACCTAATGTCAGAGCCAACATCTCGAGTAGGCGGTTACGATCTGAGCTCTTCAGAGCAGCATTAAGCATGTACCAGCCCATTGGCGATCTGTTCATGTTACTAAATAGACCAAAACCATCAACGAAGTTGATCTATGGCAAGGTTCGAACCCGCAGACCATTCTTGTTCAAACCAGTCGTACGATTATGAACGAAATTGTCGATCAGGTACTGGCGACCAAATTGCAGGATCTCAAGCTCAGCGACAACGGGGACGGCCTGCCATACTGGGCGCACTGAGATCGTGCCATCCTCTTCAAGCTTGAGGAAGCGGCATACAATAGCGCTGTTGGCCCATCGAGCTTCTGGCTCCTGTTCTTGCTTGTATGTGGCCTTATATATGGGTAGTGCATAAAGATCTCGCCTTCTGGAAGCACAGCAACTTGGTGCTCAAGCACGTAGTCGACTTAGGATTCGAGGATAAAAAAAACTTATGACGAAGTTGGCCCGTAGAACCGAGAATCGTGTTCGTGTCAGTGTCGTGCTCTTGTGCAAATCTTTCGAGCTGGGTACCTGTCAAAACACGCTGGATCTTGATTGTACCCTGGCCGATAGGACCATCGATGGCATGCGAGGTCTGCTCCTTGACTGCATCTTCAGTGGTTTGATACATCAGGACATTACCCTCCTCGTCGACATGCACTCGTGCTTCACGCTAGTCATGAGCGATTGCAAGCACACGACCGACATGCCACAAGCCTCGCTCGGGCTCACCCGTCTCTTCGTCGCGCTGATCATCCTCACTATGGCAGACGCATTCTGGATGGTTACACGTATAGCGCACGAAGTCAGATGGAAAGATCGGCTCGTCTTTGTAGCCACGGAATCTGCTGGCAAACTCTTCGCAGTGCTCACAGCTGTCCTGCTTTGCTTGATCGTCCTTGGCCTTTGCCTCGGCAGTCTTTCGTGCCTTCGACTTACGAGCAGGTCTCGTAGCAGTACCAGGGACTGGAGTGGACGCAGCAGATGCTGTAGCAGACGTACCGGCAGATGCGTGACCGGCAGATGCGCTACCGGGAGGACCAGCAGCAGAAGGATCATCAGCAGGAGGATCAGGCTCCGGTCGTGATGGGCCCCACTGATACCAAGCCGCATCACCAGAGTTGATGCAGAATCCCGCATGCCACTGATTAGCTACCCATGGCTCGCTAGGTCCATCCTTAAAATCGCCGAAGCCCTTGTGCATCTTCGCATTGATCTCATCGACATTGAGATAGTACTGCAGAAGGTATGGCATGTCGAAGTAGTAAATGGTAGCCTTGCCCGAGCCAGCATTAGGACCTGATATCTGCTTGTTTGGATTGACATCGCATTCGACAGTGCAGATCTTCAGCATCGGCAATGTGCCCGTAGTCTGCTTCCTATCAGTGTCGATCGTGCTAGGCAAGGTCTTCAGCAGCTCGACAGCTTTGCTCGGCCCCTCGTTGGCAATACTCTGCAGAATCTAATGGAGATTTCGCCAAAATGGACGCCCCATACCAGACGCCTGTGGTCACATACCGAAGCCTAGTTGCATAGCAGTAGCCGGCTTCTTGATCGAGACTTGCGGCAAGATTTCGGACCGGTCTGGACCGAAGCCCGGAATAGCTGCAGTAGGCATGCTCGGCGGCGGCATCAAGCCCGGCATCAAGCCAAAGCCTGTGTCAGCCGGCGTACTAGCATCGGTTGGCGTGTTACCAAGAGTCTCAGTATCACTATCGTCTTCATCTGGCGGAGCTTCCGGTTCGAGGTCAAGCTCTTCAGCAGTCTGGAACTAGAAGGCGGCCATTTCAGCCATATCCGCAAGACTATCGAATCCAAGATCAGACACAGCATTTTCATCTCGGTTCTCGGTGTCGAAGTCTGACCGCATCGAGTTGACCTGATGCATCAGCTGCTCAGGATTGAGCTCGAACGGGTTCATGCCGTGACCAGGCGAGTCGGAGCGGAGTCGAGGCAGGCCATCATCAGAGCTGACATCGCTGATGAATTAGAATGGGTCGGAGTTCGCTGCTGTTGCTGCGGCGGCGGCGGAGGCTGCATCTGCATCGGCAGCAGCTTTTGCATCGGCAGCAGCTTTTGCATCGGCAGCAGCTTCTGTTGAATTTCGAGTCTTGCGGCCTCCCGATGAGGTTCAAACGGAGTTGCTCGCGGATAGAATTAGCGTCCTCGGTTCCTGTACGCGATATCTCAAGGTCCTCTTTAGAGGTTTTGATCTCATCCTCCATCTCCTAGATCCTCTCCTTGAGCTCGTTAACGTCGCTCCTATAGTCTTTATATAATACATCGTTTAGCTCCTATTAGAGAGTCCAAAACCTATGTTTATCGCGCCCTTTCTCATCTTTAATTATTCTAAGATTCTCTCGCTTAGATCGTTAATATTACGCTACTTAATCTTAGATATCTACTACTTACTCGAGCTAGGACTCCGTGTTTACTAGTTTCTTCTCTATCTCCTTACTTTACTACTTCGGACTACTATAGTCTACTTTAAGCTAGTAAGAGGAACTTAACTATAGACTCTATAGGCCTTCGTTAGTAATAGCGAGCTAACTACGGTAGCGTTACGCTTATAGCGCGGGGGTATTAATACGTCCTTCTAGATCTAAGACCTTCTCCTCGGCGATATCGGCCTAGTAATTTACCTCCGCTAAATCTTACTATAATTTATTATTCTTCTCTATAAGCTTCCTAACCTTAACTTATAGACTATCTATTATAGATAAGGTCTTATTATAAGTAGTAGAGGAGGCTTCTTTACTATCCTAGATTATAGTACTAGCTTTAGAAGTTATTATCTTATTAACGTTATTATCGTTAGTAGCGCTAGGGTTATAGGCCTCCCTCTAATATTTAAGTATAGTACTAGGCTTAGCCTTAATAATATTAAAATTAGACTCTTATTAAAATTAGACTCTTAGCGAAAGGTATAGTTAATATAGTTCTAGAGAAGCCTAAGTATAGTATATCTCTATCTTTCGTTAAGCTTATAAAAGCGAGCTTATTCTAATCCGGTATAAGATAGGTTCTAACTACTTTCTTAAGGTTACCTTTAATTTAGTTCTAGTTAGGAAGTAGTTTTTAAAGGTTAGACTAGTATTAGGCGGTAGCGGAACCTTAGGACTAAGGTTACGTTTATAGTATAACTCTATAATAACTATATAGTTAAAGGTTACTCTTAATACTATAATAATAGCGTTATACGAGAGTAGAGTAGGAATTAGTAATAATATCTATCTAACGGTATACTATCCGTATACTAAGAATATAAGTAAAGCTATTTATAGAGCGATATATAAATAGCGTAGTAAGAAGCAAGCTAAGACTTAGGCGAAGAGATATATATAATTAGTAGATAAATAGTTTATAAAGAGACGAGTAATTAACCCGCTAGAAAGAGTTACCGTATACGCGAAGGAGAAAAGAGAGGAAGACCGAAAGTAGAGATAAGGATAATAGAAACGTATATATATAATACTATAAGATATCTATACTATATATAGCTAAGATATAGTAGTTATAGCTAGAATAAGAACGAGAATAGCTAATAGGAGATATTAGAAATACGTCTACTATAGCTAGGGGTATACTATTATAAAGAAGCTTATATATAGGATATATATAGTACCTAATTATAGTCTAACCCGTACCTAGAACGCTAGACTAAGACTATAGAAAGATATTCCGAGCTTAAAAGAGTATAGCTAGTAATAGGAGTACGGCTTTAAGAAGACTCCGTAATTCTTATAGCTATAATAACTATAGTACCTATCTACTATCCTCCCTTACCTAGAGAGCTTAATAGTTTATCTAAAGTATATAAGTACTTACTATATATTCTAGAGTATCTAGTATAGCTTATTTACTTCTTCTTAGAGCTCCTTATCTACTCCTAAATTATAAAGTTCGCTAGTCTTAATAAACTTATTATCCCTATTAATTAGGTACTAAAGGTAATAGATATTAAGAGGATTAGTTTAAATTAAGATTATAAGGAGAGGAGCCGGCGTAGTAGTATAAAGTAGGATATAATTAAGGACTAGTAAGGTTTAGTACCTTAGGCTCTAAAAGTAGGATATTACTAAGCTATAAATAATAAGGATAAAGTCTACTAAGCGTATAGCTAAATTAGTTAAAACTATTAACTAAACTTTAAATAATAGCTTATTAATACTAAATACGATATATAAAGACGTATAATCTATAATACTATAACCTTTAAACGTATTATATATCTATTGTATACATTGCCTAGGGACTACGACTGTTTAATAGATAGGGCGGCATATAGTAGTCACTTAGGAGGATCGGACACCGATTATGCCTACCGCCGACGGGATTGGTTCTTTCTCGAGCGATATCGTATATAGCGAAGCTCTATACCACCGCGCGCTTTCGGAGGCGATGCAGTTGCCTTATTATTCTAATATGTACTGCTACAGAAGCACCCCTACTACCGAGTCTATCTCACATCCGTTGACACCCTGTCCTACGTTCGCCAAAACAAACCACCATTGCTTACTGTAGGGCAAGTACCAACCATCACTTGCCAAAGCAAAGAGGGGTAGAGAGAAGAAGAGAGCGAAAGAGAGAGAGCTGGCCAGACTCTCTCTCTCCCTCCCTTACTTTTCGCCCCTTTCCGTCGCCCCCTCCTCTGCTTCCTCTCTCATGAACGATGCTATCAACCTCACCTCGCCTCGCCTCCTATCTTGCACTTTTTTGCTATCTACGTTACTGCCCAGGTATGCTCTCTTTCTTTCCTAGTAATGTCCTTCGTATATTGTTGCGACCAAAGGCTGCTTTCTTGTGTGTACATCTCATTCGTCATGAATGGTGTGCGCGCCATGTAATGCTAGCTGAAGCTGCAAGCTTGAACCGCAAATCCGGAGCTCAAGGCTCGAATTTGGGAGGTTAAAGCGTAGGTAAGGTAGGGGACCGCGAGGCTTGAAGGAGAAGCGCGAAGCTTGAAGGAGAAGCGCGAAGGACTATGATCGTCACCATATTCTTCGACCTCAAATCCAATCTTCGCTGCAACCTCGCTTCAGCTTGCCTCACTTCAAGGCCTTGCTCGCTCTTCGTGACCCGCTGTGGCTTTATGCCGCCTTTTTTTGCAGCGAAGCCCGCCTCCTCATGTCAAGTGCAGAGTGCAGACTCGCGCAGTCCCAGATCAAGCATTACTTCGTCGGTTGTATCGTTTTGATGGAACTTGAAGGGAAGTGTTGCTGACAAGACTCTGTAGTGCGCCGAGTTAGTGTAGGCTTCATTAGATGTTGTTGCCTGCTGTATGCCTTTGCTTCGTCTGTAGAGGGCGAGGCGAGGCCTGCTCTAGTGATGTGGTGCTCTTGCCTGCACAAATGCAGAGGATGCATCCGCCTTTACTACGCGTGGTCTTCGATATCAGAATTGGAAGACAGACGTTGTGGAGTCTGGTGGATGTTTTTTGGGTGCTGTGCAGGCAGTAGACCTGGAGAACAGTGTGTTGTGGAATATGGACTGGTGGCAAGGCAGCATGTGTAATGGCGAGACAGGACTTGATGCTATTGATGCGCAGGCCGAGAACATGTCGCAGGCAAGGCAGGCTGTAGGCAGTGCAGGCTCTGTACTGTTTTGCTGGAGGTCATAGGTTTGGCGGAGAGGCGGAGAGACTGGACAATGTGCCCAGGATGGGGTGTGGTGGGTCAATCTGTTGATGCACCCAGCCATAACACTTGTTGTACTGCGTCTTTGTCAGCGGAGACGCTATGATAAAGTGGGTTTGAGAGTTTATATACTTGTGGAATCGTTCAAAGGCAGCACAGATGGCGATTTTGGTAGAAGCCCGAAACATGGTGAGTAGGTAATGTCGCATCTTCTCAGCTGCGGTTGCAGTGTGTAGTCTTGCTCGGTGTCTGCCTTGGCTGACATAATGGCTGATGCGAAGCGGCTCGTGAATGTGCTCGAGGCACTTTTTGTTGTGACACCCACCGCAAAAATGAGGTCCTAATGGCATGTTTTGGTTTTGTGCGTATAGGAGGATCATCTTGCGTGAAGTGAGGAAACTTGTAATAAGGTAGCAGCATGCTGTGAGTCAGGTAGTGAGCTTGTGTCATGAGGCAATGTGAGCGGATGTGTCATCTCATGAGACTTACTGCAAGGGAGAATTGGTGATTGAGTAGGGCTGATGTTTCTGTTGCTGGAATAGTGTCCCAGCGCCTAGCTGAAGACACAGAGTGAACATGCATGTAGACGGTGATTGGCATCACGATTGCTCTTATGGTAGGATTGAACAACCTTTTTGCCCACTCGACTGACCCACATACCAATGCCTCTCTCAACACTACAGGCTGGCCAGACCTGCAGCATCTTGAGTCGACAGTGACAAAAGAGCTGACGAGTAAGAAAAGAGGCTCGTGCATGGTATAGAGGACACAACGAAAGGAAGTAAAGCATCGAGAAAAGAGAAAGAAGTGCTAGGCGGCAATACTTGTTCTGTGCGGCGATGCGATATGCTCAAATGAAGTGCTCAGAAGGCCTGAACCCATACCAGCGAGACCATCCTATCATTTGGAGCTGAATAGATGTTACGTCGCAGTGATTGTACGGAGAGAATGGATGTTTCGGGTACGATGTTCAACAATCGACACGCTGGATGTCTTTGAGAAATGGTGAAGTTCGAAGAAGGAAAGTGTCGTCAGGGGAGGTGAGACTCGATCTTCGGCGCGAAATTCGCCGACCTTGTATACGTGCGTCGGTCCGAGACACGTGCATGTCCACGCGTCTCTCGGTCTCGGATTCAACGCGTCTTTGACGCACAATGACGCGATCGCTGTCATGACTCGCGCGCTACGACGTCTCCCCCGTAAGCCATCAAATCTGGGGCTGGAACATCAAATTTTGAAGCAAGACACTGTCAAGGTTGTCCCTACACCACAAACAGCATTGTCGCCCACACGCGCTGTACTTCGATGCGACAGCTCCATCCCAACCTCCATTCCGCTCATTGGGTAATCGTCACGCAGCAATGTTTCAGTATATTGCCGGGTTCCGCGACCGCCTCGAGCGCACGAAACAGCATCGCTATGCCTTCTCATCTCCTCCCATGCCGTTCCCGCCACCCGCTCGCACTCCGCGGGCATTGCGCTTGCTGACCATCGTCGAGTCCGTCCCATGTACTACAGCGGCAGATGCCCACAATACCAAGGCAAGGCATTATTAATAAGGCTCAATAGCACGCGGTGTAGCAGAGGATGGAAGAGATTCTGTTCGTTATGGAGCTTGAGGAATTATATGCATACACTGTCGTCGATACGTCGCTCCTATATAGATCGACAACAATGTCCTAAGCCGCCGTCGGCCTTGAGCGCGAATTTTTTGCTTCAGCGTACCGGTAGATTGAACCGCGTATAATACTTCCTTTCTATCTCGTATGATTGTTACTTATATATATCCTATCTTAGTAGCAAAATTGCCGTTATATATATCGTCTTATACTATACCTACCCTATCTACTATAGGGTATAATAAAGGTAGCTATTAGAGCGTAGAACCCGAGCTCTACTAGGCTATAGCGTACTCGGCTACGAGTTACGCTATACTCTAATATTTAGTACGCGTATTAAAGAGACGCGGTTCTATATTTTATAGCTAGTAGTATAGAAACCTACTTACGACTAACTCTTTATAGATATAATTACCTTACGTATATTATAACTATCTATAGATCTTCTAATAGCTAAGCTAAGTTATTATATTACCGCCTAAATTTCTACTAACTAGGTTATTAGAGACTAGTCTAGCCTATAATAGATAGAAGCTATACCGGTAAGTAGCCTTAGGTATTATCTATAGATAACTATTATCGATCGCGTCGATTTAAATACTAACTTTATCTTCTACTATATTAAATTAAACGCGAAGTTATATCTCCGAGATAACTATATAAGCCTTAATATTAATGCTATAACTACGCTCGCTATATATCTAGCCTCCTCCGCGAACGCTCTATCTCCTTTATTTATAACGTTATAGATACTAGTACTATTTAGCTAATACTACGTTTACTACTCGCGCGGTATAGAGTAATAATAAACGTAATAAGATAGGAGTAGTATATATTACTAGAGAGATAGCTAGATACGGATAGATACGTAATTATAAGAGACTATACCTATAGTTCTATAAAAATATATAGTATATTAACTTAGTTATAACCTAATACTAAGGATACTAGATAGAAAGAGATATAGATAAAGACTCGTATTACTCCTAGCGCCGTCTCTTATCTATATTAATACCTCGACTTACTAGTTATATATTACTAAATCTAGAATTTAGCTTTATATTATACCTAAATCTAATTGTTATCTAAACGCTAGCTACTTACCTCTAAGTACTAGGTACGATAATAGTACGCCCTATCTCTTTTATTAGGACTACGTATCCTCTATATTATTATAAGACTTACTTCTATACTAATAATCTAGGATATTAGTAGGGTAAATATACCTAGCTCTACTATATATATAAATAAGTATTTATATAATCTCTAATACCTCTATTTCTTTAGTAGAGCGCGGGTCGTAATAGTCGGGCGTAAGTTACCGTTATTAGAGTTTTATAATAATAATATTTTCCTATATTCTATTAATACTCTATAAACGCTAGGCTACTATATCCCTCCTATTCTATCTCTATCTCTCCCTTATCTTCTTTATAAAGTTATCGACTTTACTATATCTTTATAATTATCTAATCTACTATTAATCTATACTAATAGTCCTATTAGAGATTATAACTATAGAGGCTTTATATAGAGTATTAGTCTAGCCTAAATATAACCTATTAAGAATAACTTATCTACTTAGGCTTCCTTTATTATATAAGTTTACCTTATATATAATATATTAAGAAGTACTAAAGTAGACTCGCTTACCTTAAGGTATATTTCTAGTCTATACTACTAAGATATCGCTAAATATATAAGCTAGACTACTTAGTATACTATCTAATTAGAAGCTATACTTCCTTAATAACTAGACCCTTCTATAGAACTATAATCCGGTTTATTATATATATATAGTAGAGAGTATACTTAAGCTACTACTAATTTAATATCTAATAGCGACCCTTACTACTAACTCGACTTAATCTAATACTACTACCTTTAGTAATAACCCTATTATACTACCTCCCTTAATAGATACCTTAGTAAATAGACCGCCTCCTATCTAGCTACTAACTCCGTACGAGCTATCTAGCGGTCCTATATATCCTATATTTTACCTACTTACTTAAGCTAAACTACCTTAAGTCTTTATACCTACCTATAGTTATATTAGAGCTCCGCTTATTTAGGTACCTAGATAGTAGTATTAATTATAACTATAAACTATTTCTATTTAACTAGATTAAGTAAGAGTTTATATTCTTCGGCCCTTATAGCGGTATCCCGTAATATACTAGTACTAAGCTATTCTACCGTAATAACTTAAGGGTATATACTTAATAGTAATACTATTAGTTATAAACTATATATATACTATTAGCGGATTAGTAGTAAGGGCTAGTATTAAGGATATAGTTTACGTATAGCTAGGGTTTATTAAGCCTTATTAAATAAGGCTAAATAAATAGTATAAGAGTAATTAGGTCTATACGGGAGTTAATATATTATCTAAGCTATTAAAGGTAGAGAATATATAGGTAGTAGACGCGCTAAGCCTCTACTAATAAGGCTACCCGCGTAAGACTCTATAAGGTTATATTTATAGATAAGGGTATATCCTCTAATATATAAAGGGTTCTAAGTAGTATAACCTTTAGCTAGTATAATAAGATAATCCTACCTCTCCCCGAAGGGTAAGGACCTCCCCTTTTCTTATACTACCCGTACTACCCTAGATACGAGCTACGTATCCGCCGGGGCCTACCGCCCCCCTTCCCTTAGGTACGCCGCCCGGCCCTAGGACTACGTAATTACGAATAATTATATAATTACTAGGGGTCCGCTAGGCGAGCCCGGGAGTTCTACCGGCTATATACCTTTAGTACCTTATAGACTCTAAGCTACTACTTAATAATACCCGTCGCTATTATTAGCTTAACTAAACTCTTATAAGATCTATCTCTATTAGTAGTACGACTAACTCCGTATAGGTCTAAGCCTATATAGGTATATTATTTTTAGTAGCGTATATTAGTAATTATTTATTAATAAAGCTTATTACTATTATAAGTATAACTAACTATATATAGCTTTAAGCCTATAAGGAGTAATAGCGGTAGTAGAGCGTAATAGTATATACTTATTACCTAGCTCTAATACTCTTATTAGCGTTACTAACTAGGTATAGATATAAGCCCGTATAAACTATATTAAGGCGCGAAGTAAATTATAAGTTAATTAATAGTCCGTCTTAATATTATAAGTATATCTAGTCCTATAGAGGATAATATAGCTAGCCTATAAGTATAGCTTAAGGCGCTAGTAAAAGACGACTCGCCGAGGGTATACGCTTATTAAAGGACTTAATTACTACTTTTTAGTTAGCCTAACTATATATAGCTTCGGGACTAGATATAGTTATAGCTTAATAATTAGGAGAAGTACTATATAATAGAGGTATATACTTATTAAGAGCCTATATTACTACTATTTACTAGGCTAAAAATATATATAATTAAGTCCGTAGACCTTTATGACTTAATAATCTAACTAAAGCCGCTTCTAGTAATACTAGTAATAACGCTAGCGTCGTTAGTAACTCTACTAATATTAGCTTTAGTACTAGCGTCTCTAATACTAGCTCTTCTAGGACTACTAATAGTACTACTACTAGTCTTTAAGTAATTAACTTACTAAATAGTAAAAGGCTTAAGTAGGATCTAGTATACTATAGCTACTACTTAAAGTAATTAATACTTAATTATATACTAAATACTAAATACTAAAAGGATCGAGCCTACTCTAGCGTACTACGACTACTATTTTAACGCTATTTCCCGTTACTTAGATAAGAACCTTATATTATAGACGAGCTACCTTTCCTCCCTACTACCTCGGTTAACTCTCTAAGGACTTAAGTCTCTTAGCCTCCTAAAGTCCCTAATACCCTAATCCTTTAAAGTACTTATATAGCTACCTTACCCGTTAAGCTATCTAGCTCTCGTACTAGCTTTTACCGCGCTAGACGTAGCCTAGACCTACCTTAATCGTTATAGTACTACTATAAGCTAGATATAGGATACTAAAGTACTAACTACGTCTCGTAGGATAGTATAATATTTATTAAATTAAAAGGGAAGAACTTTAAGGAGTATTAAGGATCTTTAGGTTAATATATCCTAAGGCTTCTTTAAGGTCGTTAAAATACTATCTCGCCGGTAAAAGCGCGCTATAAATATAGAAGTTAAGTTACGGAAGTATACTATATTAGTATAGCCTAGCTAGAGTTAGTAGGAGTACTCCGCGGTACTAGTATAATATAAATTACTATTCTTCTTAATAAGCTCTTATATACTTCTCGCCTTTCTACGCGGCCTTAGACTAACGGAGAAGTATACTAATATAGGAATAGCGTAGGCTCGGTATAATTATAAAGCGATTAATACTAGTTATATACGGTGAATTATTTAGTCAAGTCTGCGATCAACGTACTAGAGTACTTAGAAGTGTCTAGGACAGCGATAGACAGGCGGTCGACTTGTTTCGGTCGGTCGGCATCAGTCCTTCCGAAGCTAAGACCGGCAGAAGTAAGCTTAATTGATTCCTTGTCGCTACATGAGGTCCCACGATCTCGGTGCCGTGATCCTAAGGTCGCGAAACTCTGCAGACTTGAGCTTGTACATCTATATCGCACACACGACTTACACTACACTCCGGGATACTTGCCCATAGTTCCTCTAATACCTCGAGTCGCATATCATCTACGGTACGATGAATCTTAGCCATTATGTCACGAAGCTGCAGTCGGCCGCGAGCTATGCACGGAAGCCTGGAAACAACGAGGCTCCTCTACGCAGCAAACAGCCATCTTGAACGACCATGAATTGCTTCCCCTTGCCGTTACTATACCATTGTGACGCCTGCGATCTTCATAACGAGATCCGGCCTCTTTATGCGCTTCTAACGAATGCACACACGCACCTGTACGTGCCTCGAATGCGCGCGTCTTCCTAGAGCCGATGGATTCGACATCATCAGCGCCGCCGAAATGCCGCCACGTCGGCGCCGTCAGCAGACTGCTCCAGTAGATGTCGTCACTGCCAATGGTAAGCTCAGGGAAGGGGTCGCATTCATGGGTCGCAAAGAGAAGTGCGATGCTGTCTCTACATACAGATGCTAACAAGTCTCGTTTGCAGCAGGAGCCGTTTTCCTACAGCCACCACCACCGCCTGCTGTCGCAGCTCCTGACCCGCCACAAGCGCCTGGCGCAGCAGTCGCTCCTCCACCAGCAGTAGGCACCGGCCCTAACGGCGTCATCCTCCACAACGGCCGACCACCATCGTTACTGCAGCGTCTCCGCCGGGGCGAACCCAAACTGGTCATCGCCGCAGTGGCTGGCGTGTTTCTGGTCCTGATTCTGGTTCTCATCGCAATGCGCTCGTCGTGGAGCCGTAGCACATCGAGCAACAGCTTGGGGGCAAGCTTGGGAGACAGCGTAGGCGAGAATGTGGGTGAGAGCATACGTGAAAGCGAAGGCGAAAGCGTGACGACAAGGGCATACTGGTCGGTCAATGGGGGGCTGATTCTGCATTACGAACAATGGCGAAGAGGAGGGAAAGATGACGACTGGGTGCTTGAGCAAGCATGGAACGAACGCGCAATTTAGGACACCATTGAGGAAGGAGGATTGCTAAAGGATGGCATATGTTCGTTGAGAATAGTTTGGTGCCAGATGTGCCTACAAGCTTGCGATAGTGTAAGGACATTACTTGGACAACTTCTATCAAGCAGTCAAGGCAAGGAAGCCAAGAGCGAGGCGAGGTAGGCCCTAGCCACGATCTTCGGAACCAATTTGCAGCTCGATATTGTAGATATGCGGCAATTCCTCCTCCTCCTCCTCCTCGCTTTCTCAGGCTCCCTGTTGCTGTCCTTTACCTACTGCAACATGCCGGCCAGATGCTACCTGGTGCTATAGTCGAGGGTCGTCGTGATCTTCTAGACAAACTGGCATCCCCGAGGCAGAGCCTGGCTATGTTCATTGCATCGCTTAGAGCTGTTACGCTGTTGTGATGAACAACCTAATACAGCATTGAGTCACTTTCAAGAGCATGTAGGCCTACTAAAAAACGTCCCTATAGCATCTTCATATCACCTCGGAGTATGAACAGCGATCTAGGAACGAGACATAATCAGCCTACCTGCCCCACTGATCTCCTTGGCCTTCTACACTAGTATAGCCACGACAAAGCGCCTTGTAGCAAGCTAAAGGGCATCAGTTCCTCGCGTTCGGATCAAATCACGATGCAGCAAGAGAATAGGTGAAGGTTGCCTATTGGCGTGTATATATAATCAAGTCCTTTGATCGGCGCTTGCAAGATGACCTAGCTTCCGTCCATTAGATATAGCACAGTTTAACCTTCGCCTCTGTTCTAGCTGCTCTAGACTAGGGTCAGTGCAAAATTCCTATTTTTCCGGTACATTTTGTCGCCAAGACTTGGCTCTTATAGTAGGAGTGCCTCTAAGGTTAATATAAAGGGTATAAACGGTAGTAGTACCTATTCTCTAGATCTTAGGCTTCTATATACTAGCTATAGTAGAAGTATTTATTAGTAGTTTTACTACTAATTATTTTAGCGTTAGCTCGTAGAGTTTACTATTCTTAATAATTACGTTGACTATATATTATTAATATACCCTATAGGGGGGTAATAAAATATACCCTTTAGGCTAGAGTAGTATACTTTAATTCTTAAAAGTATATTAATCTAAAAATTAGCTTATATATAGTATTTTAATAGTATTATAGAGTAGTAGGGCTCTACTAGCTAGAGTATAGAGCTTAAGCGGGCTAAAGCTACCCTATATTAACCTATTAAATACCTCGGCGAGCTTAATTAGGGTAGAAGCTAAAAGGCGGAGAGAGTAAAGGTAAAGTAGTCGAGCGCTTTATAAACTTTAAAGGATTAGCTATTAGTAGAGGGAGTCTACCTTTACTAAAAGTACTTATATTAGCTATACCCTAGTAATACCTCCTAGCCTACCTAATCTCTATAGCTTACTACTTTTACTCGTCCTAAGAGGTTTACTACTACTATTCTTAATCTTATATACCGGCTATCTTTCTAGTCCTAATCTACTAATACTCCGGGACTATAAAGATAGTACTATAGACGTCCTTTAGATATATTTACCTATAACTAACCCTATAATAGGATAAGTAAAAGGTATATTCTAGCCTAATCTTATAACGGTATCTAGATAGATAGAAGCTACTATTATAAATAGAGCGTAGTAATATAGACTAATATACGTATATAATACTTATAAGAGCTAGATCTACTAGTAATAACCTTTCTAAAAGTAACTATTATAAATAGTAGGATAGTATTATACTTATATATTTTATATAGCTATTTTATTACTACCTATATATTAGATCTAGGAATAAAGCTTTTACTCGCGTTATAAGCCTAAAAGGTACGGAAAACTTACTAACCTAGTTAATTATTTACTTAAGCGTCCTTAAATACCGTAAGGTATAGTATAAGTATAAAGACTTATAGAAGTACTAGAGTAAGTATAGCTAATCCTAATAGTAGATTATAAGAATAATAAGTATATAGGACTCTAATATTAGAAAGAGTTATATAATATCCCTAATAGAATATAACTCCGTTAACTTATTAATATAGCCGCTTACCTATAGCTAGTACTAGGAGGTATCTCCTCCTAATTATCCTCTAATAATAATATATTACTAGTATTATAGAGTAAGCCTAATTAGTTATAACTTTATACTTCTCCTACTATACTAGCTTACTCTATCCTAAGGGAATATAATTTCCTTACCTTTACCTCCTAGCTCTTTACTCTCTTCTTATCGCTACGCTACCTTAACTCGTCTCTATTATAATTAATCTAGTAAGATACTACTAGTAATATTATATAATATATATTAGGATTTAATTAGCGGGTAAGATATTCTAGTAGATAAACGGCCGGCTAGTAAAGCCTATTTTCTAGAAACTTATAGTTAATAGTCTATTACGCTAGTTATAAATATAGCTATACTAAAATACTAGTATATTAAGAGTAAGGAGTTAGCTTAATAGTCTCCGTCTATTATATACTTACTTATATAAGTTAGCTATTAGAGTTCTACTAATTTAGCTTTACTACTTATCGCTCCTTTATAGGCTCTACCTTATCGTATACTTCTATTAATTAAAGGCCGCGGCTAAGTAGAGACTTAGTAAATAGAGTACCTAATAATTCTAAAGTAGTAATAGTATACTAACCTTAACTAGTAACTATCTTTATAGTACTAGCTAGTATATTTCTAAGTCTATAGGGCTACGCTATATTATTAGATGTAGTATTAGTTAGCTTACTAATTACCCTAGCTAGCTTAATTATTCTACTAGTACTAAAGGAATACTATTACGCTAATTAAAGCGCTTAGGCGTTTAGTAGATATAGGTATAGGAGAACGTAATCTAGTAGCTTAAGTATAGAATATCTATAGATTAAAGTAACTAGTATTAAGGATATTTTTAACTCTATTAGAAAGCTTTAGATATATAAGATTCCTACTTAGGGGCTACTTAGATATAGAATATAGTAGACCGCTAAGTAAATTATAGAGGATCTAGTTAGACTATAGGGATAAATAGCTTACCTAGTATTTTATAACGCTAAGTAGAGCCTTTACTCTATAGGTTCTACGCGTATTAAATAACTAATAGTAAGCTAATCTATAGCTTTTTATAAGGGATATATAGAGACTTAGTATAGTTAGGGAAGGATATAATAGTCTAGAGGCCTATATATACTATTTTAGGCTTAAGGTATATATATTCCTAATAGCTTAGAGTCTAGGCTCGCTCCTTAGATCTTATATCTTATAAGTATTTATACTACTTTTAGCTTAGTAAAACTATAAATAGTAAATTAAATAAATTATAAATATTATACTATTACCCTAGGCTAGTATAATAGCTATATTATTAACCTATCTAAAGTTTAGAGGCTTTAATAATTACCTAGCGCTACTAGAAGTTAAGCCCTAGATATATAGTCCTACTACTAAGACTAGTAAATAAATATTATATAAGTAAAAGAGATTAGGGTAATCTTAATCTCTTACTATATATAGCTAGCTAAGTAGTAGTAAGTACTAGGGGTCATACTTAGAGGTATAAGCCTAACCTTAACGAGGCTTTAGAAGAAGCCGAGGTAATATTTATAGTATATATATATCTAACTATATTTAGTCTATCTATAGGTAAGTATCTTAAGCTATCTATATATACCGTAGTACCTACCTCCGTTCTATAGTAACCTCCTCTCTATAGGGAAAGGCCCTTACGGCCTCGTAAGTATAGTAAGACCTCCCTCTAACTAGTCCTCGTCCCTATACGCGTAGTTATCCGTCTACTTACTACTAAATACGGACGGCTTAGTAGTATATACCGCGCCTACTTATCCCGCGGTTAGCTTCTTTCCTATACTCTTACCTACCTTACTTAGGGTCTCTAAGGTCGCCTTAGGGGTCTCTAAGACTATCGTCTTTATTCTCGGGGTTTATACTAGGCTATTAGAGACTATAGCCGGGCGCGGGAGCTAAGGTACCTTAGTAACGGAGCTACCGCCTAAGGTCTTCTTCCTCGAGCTCGGGGTATCTAGTACTATCTAAGGGGTAGTAATCGGGGTAGCGGCCTATATACTCTATAGTATTAGGGGCGGATTTAGGAGCCTATTAGTACGGAACCTAGCGTTAATAGGCGTCTCGCGGGCGAGCTAGTTAATAATAGCTTAGGCGTCGCTACTCGGCTTTATAGTAAAGTATCTAGCTAGTAGGAGGTACGCCGGTAGATCTACTATTATAGCGTTAGGTTCTACGTATATCTTCGCCTCCTTTACTAGCTTCTCGAGTTACTTAATATAGTCCGCGGTATACCCGTATAGCGAGCCGCGTACCGCTAATATCGCTCCTCCTATAACCTCGAACTTATACTAGTAGTAGCCTAGGTACGCTAGGTCCTATTCCTCGGGGCCTAGGGCTAAGCGCTAATAAGACTCTCTACTATATATATAGAGCGTACGAGCCGCGGTATAGGCGTTAAGTACGCTATTATATAGGTATACTCTAGAAATCTCCTATTAGTACCTATTAATTAAGTATAAGGAGATTAACTAACTAGGATATTAAGGTATAAGAACCTAAGTATATAGTATTAGTAATAACCTCCTAGCCTATAATAGTTAGAAACGTAGTCTTAGTACGTATCGATAGGCCTATCGCGTCGGGGGTAATAGCCGCGTTAGTATTACTAACGTTATTATTATCTTTATTTTTATTACCTACGTCGGTATCTAACGCTACTCCTAGTACGGTCTCGCCGTTATCCTCGCGTACCTTACTTATATTTATCTTTATTTGCTTACTCTATTAAGTTCCTAGTAGTATAGTCTTCTTTCTCTTATTACTAGCCTCCGCCTTAGCGTTAGAGCCTTAACTAGGGCCCGAGTTATTATTGTCTTTAGCGGGTAGTAGCTTCTTCTACCTATTTAACTTCCTCGTCTCCGTCTTTATATTAGCTTTATTAGCTAAATCCCCCTCCCTAGGGTTAACCTTATATACTCGTAGCGCGAAGGCTACCTACTTCTATAAGGAGTTATCTATAGCCTTTAGCTTCTTTATCGTCGCTATAAACTAAATAGCTTTATTATTATTATTAGGGATAATATAGGCTAAGAGGGGGTTACTCTTTATACTTAAGTAGTCTAACTTATATACCTTATTACGCTCCTACTTATTAGCGTCTATATATAGCGGGGCCTCGAGGTAGACGCCGCTTCCTAATAATATCCCTAACTAGTTAACTAGGACGGCGATCTTCTTCGCCTTAGGCGGCCTCTACTAGTATTACTTAGCGAGGTCGTAAATATACTTTAGTATACGCTAGTTACGGAGAAGGTATTAGAGGTAAGCCTCTAATATATAATTAGGGTCGATTACTTCGGGCTAATCCTATACTACTACGTCCTAATCTACCTCGAATTCTATATATAGGCTAAGTTTCTCTATACCTACTATAACGGCTTCCTCGTAGCTAGGGTAACGGCCCTTAAGCTAGGGATACGGCGGCGTAGTCTAGTTAAAGTCCTCGTTAGCTTTATAGTATATCTTCCTTATTATAGTAGCGCCGTAGAGTAGGTATACTCCGTATACGGAGATATATTAGTATTAGAGGTACTCTTTATTAGCGTTAAAGGCTATAGCGGCGCGGCCGTATTAGTAACGCTCGATTCGTAGGCAACCTTTAGAATTAAATACCCTATTAAAGCCTACGCTAAGGTACTTCGCGGATATAAGATAGAAGGCTTAGTTTTATATAAGTACGGAAACGTAGTAGTCCTCTATCTATAAATAGAGCGGGAGGCCTCTTAATAGTACTATACGCGCTATAACCGCGTCGAAGACTATCTACCTATATAGTATATAGGTCGTCTTCTTTCTTCCTCCTCGCGCTAAGGGGAGCCTATAGCTCTCCTAGCGTAGTTATATATTATATACTACTAACGCGAGGACCTTATTACCCTCGTCGTCTATCTCTATCTATTATAGCGCGCGGCCGGCGGGCCCGTCGTAGCGAGGAGCTCCGCCTTAGCCTACGGGCTTATTATATATAGGAGCCTTACCCTTATTACCTCTATCGTAACTTACGCCTATATTAGTAGCTTACTTACGTTAGTCTATACTCGGTCTATATTATACTACTAGGCTATCTTATCCGCGTACGTACTTATTAATCTTATAGAATTACCGGTAGACTAGGACGGGGTATACCTTATTAAAGTCTAGCGGCTTCTTTACGTCTTAATAGTACTCGTTACGTACCTTATAGTCTAACTTACTACCTATAACTAATATATATACTACGAGGCTAGTAAGCTAGAGGACGGACTTAGGGTACTCGAGTTAGAGGGGCGTAACTTTCTTAAATACGGACGTAAGGGCTTACGAGATATATCTATATACGCTAGGTTACTTATAGACTATATTACCTCTAAAAAATCCCTCACCTATAAGGATAGGGATAGAAGTAGAGTATTAGCTACGGGTACGGGTAGGAAGTAGCGGTATATAGAACGGAAAACGCGCCTTCTCTACCTTTTTAATAAATTTATATTTAAGGGTAAATATATCTTAGTTAAATAGAGACGGGGTTTTTAGTAACCGGAAGATTAAGTAGTTTACTATAGAGCGCTTATCTAGAAGTCTATAGTCTAGTAGGCTATTAGTAGACTTATCGTAGATAGAGAGTTCTAATAGGAGGCCGCGGCGACTATTATCTACCTCGCGTAGTCGGGCGTAGTAGCGATACCTTACGTATAATAGGTACTAAAGACGGGGTAAGTTATACTTATAGCGGGGGCCGTAGATAAAGTATCTTCTAAGTACCCGTACTTTTAGCGTAGGGGTTCCTAGTAGCTACTCTATTAGGTCCTTATTATAACCGTCTAACTCCGCTTAGATCTTATTATACTTAGCTTTCTACTATTAAGCCGCGGTCTCTAGTTCTTTACCTTTATATAGAATACTAAGAGCGTAGAGTTACGCCGGCGTCCTCTAATTATCTCTTATAGAGGTAGTATAATATAAGTTAGGGTAGTAAGGCCCTAAGTAGCGAGGTTAGAGTCTAGCGTTCTATACTAAGGAAGTATAATTTACGTAGTTATATTAGGTAGAGTATTTATTATTAAAGAGTACGATTTATTATTCGTCTATATATCTTACCCTTTTCGCGTTTATTTACCTCGCGTAGCGCGTAGGCCTAGCGATACGCTCTCTAAAAGAAATTATAGATTATTATTACCGGCGTTACCTATAGCGACGTCGTTACCGGTAACGCGTTCCTTCTACCTCGCGCCGTATCTAGACGGTAACCGCGGGTTACTCTCCTCGGTCTCTATCTCGACTTCCTCTATAAAGCTAGTTAGGCGTTATAGGGGCTAAGGGTAGCTATTAGCGGTATTATTATACTATAAATCGCGGGCTCGTACCCTATATTACGCTATATTAAGCCGCGGGAACTCGTCGCCGCTATCGTCGTTTAGCGAGTTATAAAATCGAGGGCGTCGCTACTCCTATCTATTATAGGTACTTATCTCCTACGCTATAAGGGGTTATAGAAAGTAGTTATTACTATCCTCCTCTAGCGGCTTATTTATTAGGGTAGGTACTTAGTCCTATCTATTATCTAATACGGTCCTATTATTACGCGCCTTATACCGTCTAGGAAGCTCGAAGAACCCTCTAAGCTTCCTCTTTAGTAGTAGAGTAGTATCCTTATATTAAAGGGATTAGTAAGGTATATATCCGGGTTAGCGGCGCGGAGGTTACCCTCGCTAGCCGTATCCGCCTCGCCTTATAGTACTCTTATAAACTAGAGCTACCCTTCTAATATATATCCTACTTTATACTAGTTATTTACGTCGTTATCTCCTAGTATAAGCCGCGGGAAGTCGCCGTCGCTACCGTTATTTAGCGAGTTATAAACTCGAGGGTATCGTAGTATCTATCTATTACGAGTACTTATCTCCTACGCTATAAGGGGTCGTAGAAAGTCGTTATTATCTCCTAGTACGGTTTCCTCCTATAACTACGCTATACCCCGCTACTACTAGTCTTCGTAGTCTAATCTTCTATAGCGACTTAATTACCTACTACGGCTAAAGGGACCTCTATATCTTAGTCTACCCCGGGTCGGGCTAGTCGCTCGACCTAAATATATAAGTAGGCCCTTTTCGTAGTTCGTTAGATTTTACTTCCTATATCCCCGCCGTACGGTACTTACGTAGGTCTCTCTAAGGAGTCTATCTAAATTAAAAGTAGTTATCTATTTACTAGCGATAGGTTAGGGGTTTATAGTTCCCTAACTTATTAGGATCCGCTACTACTAGAGGGCTTATCCGAGTCTTCTAAACTTATCGTCCTTTACTATATATTGGTCGAGTAGCTTTAGTAGCTAGGCGATTACTCGGACTACGTTACCTAAACTATCGCGGTCGAAAAAGATATATTTAACGAGTAGGTTAACGTACTGCTTAAGCTCTACTTCTATAACTACGTATAGGCCCTCTTAGAAATACTCTCGAGATAGGTTTAGGTTAGCTACTACGAGTAAGGCTAGGGCGTACTCTTAAAGCTATAGTTCCTTTATATAGGAAGACCTAGTTAGTAGTATAGCGAGTTAGAGACGGATAAGTACTTATCTAACGCCGAGCTAAACGCGCTCTATACCCTCCTCTTTACGTTTCTTTAGGGCGCCTTTACCTTTCTTAGGTACTATTATTATAGCGGTATACTAGTCGCGGGTACTTAAATATTATAGGGTCTATAGTAGCGGTATATTTAAGTATAAAGAGGTAATATAGTTATATAGTATAAAGTATTATATAGGAGAAGCGGGAGAGCTTTATAACTCGACCTTTTATAAATAAATAAATATAGGTCGTATATTAGCGTATATCTAATATAGGCCTAATATATAGTTAAGGTCGCTACTACGCGGGCCCTAAGTCGTACTATAGTTCTTAATAAAGTTTTATAATCTTTACCCCTCCTCTATATATCTATAACCTAATATCTAAAAACCCTAAATATCTACTACTTATATTAATCCCTATAAATCTATTATATATCTATATTATATAATATTATATAAGGCTTCTAATAGGACCGCTAATAGCCCTTAAGAGGCTATATCGTCCGCTCGCGCTTACTAATTATAAGTCGTACGTTAGTAAATAGGTCCGCGGATAGGTTTTAGTACTTAGTCTTCCTCTAGATAGAGGCTATTATACTACTCGATTAGCTCTATAGCGCTACCTAGGTCTACGGTATTATACTAAGTATTATAGGCGTTACTATAGCCTACCTACTTTACGCGGTACTAAGTAAAGGTCTAGTATCTATAGCGGATTCTTTTATAGCCTATAATCTTCTTAATCCCGTACGAGTTACTATTATTATCGCGGTCTACTACTACTAGCCCTAGCTTATAGTTCTCCTTACGTAAGTACGGGTCTAGTCCTATTAGGGCCTTCTCGAGGTACGCTACGCTAATTACCGGGTAGATCTTCTATAATAGTAGGACTTTAATTAGGTATACGAGCTTCCTAACTCTCTTAAGTACCTTAAATTATCCTTCGCGTTACTAGCTAAATCTACGAGACTCCTACCTAAGGATTCTATATCCGTAGTAGAGCCTAATAAAGGCTTTATCTCCCGGCTTAAGGAGTAGGGGCTTATAGTTCGAGTCGTACCTATCCTTTATAGATACTTATAACTACGTAATAGTATCTACTACTTCCTTCTAGATAGCTCCTCGCGTAGCCGCCGGGTTCTTAGCGAGTAGATTATATAGGTTAAGTAGGGAGTTAAGGTTAGTCTTAAATCCTATAACTACCTCGTTTAGTAAGTACCCTATAGTTATATTAAAAGAATTATTTAGCGTTGCTTAGAGATATAGTAGATATTCCGTCTAGTCCTCTTTAGGGTACTCTATAATCTAGTAGCGGATAGCGATTTCTACTATCTAGTTAGTCCGCTTAGACTATCTATCCGACTAGAGGTAATATACGGTAGTTATAAGGAGTTTAACCTTTAGATAGTTAAAGACCCCTATAAAGAAGCTAGATAGCTAACGCGGGTCTCGATCTCTAATTAATACGGTCGGAATACTTATATCTCTTAAGAGAAGCGTATCGATCTATCTTAGTCCCTACTACGCGGCGTCCTAATCCTTTCGTCCTAAGATTATAGCGACCTTCTTAGATACCTTATATATAGTAGTTATTAGGGATTCGTAGCCGTTTAAATATATAAGGAGGTTAGTAACTAGGTCTATAGTTATTATATAGTATAGTACTAGGGGTATACTAATTGGGTATAGTTCTCTATATAGTTAGTATTATAAGATTACTCCCTAACGGTAGGTTATATAATAGTTAATATAGGTACAGAGTCGCTAACTTAGCTTATAAATAAAAAGGGAGTATTATATTTGATCCTCGATACGGTATCCTTCCTAGTAGTACCGTAAGTTATAGGCTTAGTAAAAGATCTCCCCTTCTAGCGCCGGTAGTATATATAGCCTCTTATACTTATCGTAGTTACGGTAATATAGTAAGTTATCTTATTTAAAGAATATAAGGCCTAGCGGATTATTAAACTTAGAACCGGCGAGGGGGTCCCTCCTACTATTATATAGTACTAAGTCTCGGGTATAGCGCGGGATATAGTTCGCGGCCTCCTCTTATATACTACGTATCGCGCGCTCCGGTTTAGGATCCCGTCGCCAAGCCTCTTTAGTAGCCTATATATATTTATATTCTATCTTATTACGCGCCTAGGCTTACCTTACTAGGCGTAGTACCTTTATCTAATATAGTTACGCCTTATACGCCTTAGTAAGGCGTAGTTTAAACTACGGGTCTAATTTAACTAGTATCGTATAGTAGATACTAGAAAAGTACGCGAACGGGTCGAGATTATTATCCTCTAGGGTCTTTACTAGGGCGTTAAGATCTCTACTAGGTAACTAATAGTATCTAGTATAGCGTATATACGTCCCGGGTAATAGAGGACTCTTAAATAGAATATACTAAGGTATATTATAGCCTAAATTAGTCGTATATTTATCTTATCTATCGACGTAGTTATTATTAGCGAGCCTTTATTAGAAAGCCCGACTACGGTATAGTAGTCTATAAAGACTACTATTAGTTTTATAATCGCGTATAGTATATAGTAAATCTTTTTATATAACGAGACTATACCGCTTACCTCTAGCTTAGTAGGCTAGTATTACTTCTCCGCGTCTATTAGGCCGCGACTTAAGAATATAACCGGCTAGATCTTATTTTATAGGAAGGCCTAGGCTTTCCTATCTTTAAGGACTAGTTTAGGGTCCTCTTTAACTATATAGACGACCGTACTAACCCTAAGCCGGTATAATAGACCTTAACCCTAGTTACGGCTCGCGGCGCTAGTATAACTACCTCCGCGGTTACGATAGTTTTAAGTACTAGCTTACCGCGCTTCTACTTAACTTCGGCGTTAAATTTAGTATTCTAGTAGGCCGCGATCTTTACGCGGCGGTTCGGGATATCTACTACTATACCTTATAGCCTAATAACGTCTATATCTATTAGTAGTAGAGGCTTAAGTTAAGATACTAACGCGACCTTATATATTATCCTAGCTAGGGTTAGACTACCGTCTAGTAATATAGGGGGGATATAGAAACTAATAATCGCGTATTAGCTAGACTTATAGCCCCTAGTAATACCCCTAATTTATACCGGTACTAGGCGCTACTTTACCTCTAACGCTAGTAACGTACCTAATAGCTAATCGCGGTCTATAATATTTATTCTATACCCTATATCTAGGTATATAACGTAATTTATTCCTTAAGTAGTATTAGATAATAATTATATATACGCCGATAGTAGATCCGTAGTAAGGGCTAGTATCGAGCGTATAGCTTATATATAGTTAGGGTTAATTAAGTCTTATTAAATAAGGCTAACTAAAAATATAAGGGTAGTTAGGTCTATACGGGAGTTAATATCTTATTTAAGCTATTAAAGTTAGAGAATATATAGGTAGTAGACGCGCTAAGCCTCTACTAATAAGGCTACCTACGTAAGACTCTAGGCTACTACTTAATATCCCTCCCTTATATAGTATCTAAATAGATACTTCTATAAAGGATACTACCGTATTCGGAAATAATTAAATAGCTCCTCTATACGCGGAGTATAAAGTATTTACCTATATAACCCTTAAAAATCTATTAATTAGTCTATTTCGAAAGTTTAGGTCCGGTAGACCTAAACTTTTAAGAAAAGTAATACCTAAATACTATCCTATACCTACTTATTAACCTCTATCGTATCCCCCTCTACCTTATTCGGAGTATCTCGTATATTTAATACGCTAATTAATATATCTACCGGGTCTAGTATTACCTAATTCTTACCGTAGGGATCCGCTTTAGGAGGATCTTAGCTAGTCTCCTTACTACGAAAGTAGGAGAGCCTATTAGGGAAATAGGTAGACTCTCCCTCCTTAACTAGCGCCTAAGCCTTATCTAGACGCTTTATAGCTTCCTTAACCTAATTAGCGCAGTAGTTACTAAATTCCTCGCGGCTTATTATAAGGATACGGTTAGTATAGCTAGTAATAATATAATCTACCTAGCTAAGACGGCTAATTAAGGCTTACGAGATTAGATCGTCTAGTAGTAAATATATATTAGCTACTAAGTCGAAAGGAATACTCGACTTTACTTCTAGTCGGCGAAGATAGGCTTAACTAAGCTTCTCCTATAATACTCTATTTTCGTATATCTTATCCGCGTCGATAGTAATAAAGGATATAGGGATAAGCGCGCGCCTATTAAGAGAACCGTTACTCGGTAAATTCTATTAGTTGTTAAGTAGAGTCTAAGGAGAGAGAAGTCAGAGCTTATACTTATCTAGCTTAGTTACCTACTAAGTTATACTACCGGTAGGAACTAGCTAATTAAGAGCTTTAGCCGTTAGTATAGAAGTAGGAGGATTACCGGTAATAAGAGGTATAGTACTATCCTTAAGAACTCTAACTACTATATTCTTAGTCTTTAGTAGGGCAATAAGGTTGTCTTAAATAGAGAGATAATAGAGACTATATACTACGGTAGTATAGGCCGAAGGAGTTTCTTAAATAAGGGAAATAGCTCCTTATAGTATCGAGTTACCTTCTCTACGTACTCCCTCGACGACCTCTTACTAAAGGAGTTAATAGACGTTTATAAGTATATACGGGTCTTTAGCTTCGGGCTTATTAATAATTTAACCGGACTCCTTAATCTATACGAAGTATATATAGTCTATTATTAAGATTAGGCGGAACTTATAATTAGGGTAGAGAAGGATATTTACTATCTAATAGAGAGGGTACTACTTAATAATCTACTAGCTAAGGGAGAAGCGCTAATTAATATTCTTACTAGTATATCCTATACGCTAGTAATAGGTATATATAAATATCTCTTCTAAGTATAATTCTCTAATAGTAATACCTACTTCCGGAAGGCGTACCTCGAGTACGTTACTCGTAGAAAAGCTTAAGAGACTATACTTCTCTTAATTATCCTTTACTTATCTAAAGGCGTAGGCTCCTATTATACGTTTATAGGTATCGTCGGTAAGCGTATCAAGATTATCTTCTAAAGGCTCCGTAGCCGTATAAGCCTATAGCCTAAGAATTATTAGTCTCTTAGGGTCTATACTATTAACGGAGATACGGCTATAATCGCGACGTATCTCCCGTAGCTTATAGACGCTCTTAATATAATTAGCTATATACCTTAATATCCTTAGTAGCTTAACTAGAGTAAAGAATCTTAGGCCGCTAAGCTCGGCGAGCTTCTTAGTATAGATCGTATATAGAGGAAACCTATTTCCTCCTTCGTAAAACTCGCGTCTCTCGGAGTTCCTATATACTTTAAAGAATAGGTCGAGGTAGAGGTATATAAAGTCTATTAAGTCGTAAGGCTCCTCGATAGGTACTATATCGCTAATATTGCTAATAAGCTTCGTAAATACGGTATCCTAATACTTATTATAGTAGTCTCGGATAGTAATCGTAGAAGCCTTACCCTTACTAAAGGAGATAGTAGAAGAAGTAGCTCCTAGGGTATTAGCCTCTTCGGTATCTTCTCTAGCTACTTAAGCTTCCTTATACTATAGTCGAGTAGTATTACGAGCTCTACTTAACTATTTAAGCCGTACTTTTCTCTCCCTCTACTCCTTTATCTTATTTTTACGAGTACGCTTCTTAAGGGAGCGAGCTTCGTTATAGTTAACTCTATTAGTAATATCGGTAATCTCGCGGTTTATTCTATCTAATCCCTACTATTAAATCTCAAGACGGGCCTTAGGGCTAATAGGGACGATAAACTTACTAGTATTAAGTATAACGTTATACTAGGCGAGAAGGGTTCTAGTAGTAGTAGCGTCGAGGTTAATAGCCTCGATATCTACTATTTCTTTATCTATAAAGGTAGTATAGTTACTTTAAGTAGGAGAGAAGTTATTAACGCTACGATTCTTACCTCTTCGGACTCGGCGGATTATAGCTTTAGATAGGAAGGTAGCCCCTTCCTCGAGATCTTAATACCGATTAATAAAGGACTATACTTCCTTTACCTTCTTAGAGCTCTCTATTAAGCTAATAGCCGAGGTCTTAAATATCTTCGAGAATATAGTATACTTATAGTAAGCTAGTTTCTAGGACTTCTTTAGTAATCCGGAAGGCTTCTTAAATAGCTCGTAGACGCTCTACTTTAGTAACGCTCTTAATAATACCTCTAAGATCTACGAGCTTAGTTATAGTAGTAAAGTAGTAAGAATTACGTACGATAGAGGTAATAGGTCTTTCGGTAGATTTAACGAGTTACTACTCGGAGTTCTTTCTAGGAGTCTTTAAAGGAGAGGATTCGAAGCTAGATATAGTAAAGATAAGTATATAGCTAAGCTACCTACGTTATTAGATCTTTTAGAAACGCGCTAGTAATAGAGTACGATAGTATTACTAAGTAAGAGAGATTATAGTAATAAAGACTACGGTATTAATTTACTAGTAAGTACTTTAGCGAGAGAAAAGGAGAAGTCTTAATAGTATCTTACTAAAGTTCGAGTTAATAAAGGTAAGCGTATTAATAAGACTATCGAGAATATTAATAAATACCTTCTAAGAGCTTCTATACTATCTCCTCCTTATTACTAGGCCGGTTACTAGGTAACGAGTTATCGTATAGGATAGCAATATAGTTACTAAGTAACTATAAAGCTCTAACTCCTCGTAGTCTAGTACTAGATTAGTATTAAGCTTTATAGTTACTATAGAGGTAGTTCTAATTAGCTATTATACCTATATATATAGTAGAGGAAGAGAAATAGAAAGGAAAGGGGGTAAGCTATTATATATTACTTAGCGTATTACGTATAGGTATATATACGCTAAAGTAATTATATAACCCTTATTATATAAGAGACTTAACTATATAAGTAGTAGAAGAGTTAGCTATATAAATAGTTTCTAAATAGAAAGCTATATATAGGGGAAGTATATAAAGCCGTAAGTAAGCTACTAGAAGGTACGATTACGTAGTTTCTAAAGCGTAGCTAAGGAAGGCGCTACCTATATAGTAAGTTAGGACTATAGATAGTTTACCTATTACGTAGTTATTTTATATATAAAGAGGTAAGGCTATAAGGTATATATTTAGGTCCGGCGGACCTAAACTTTATTACGTAACTAGCTTTTTCTACTTATATAAGAATTCCTAGTCTCCCTACTATTAATAAGTACGCTATATAAGTATACGTTAATACTAGGAAGCTACTTAACTATATAGGAGTTCGGATATCCTTAACTAGTAGATTAAGCTTAGATAGTACTTAGCGGAATAGTAGTTTACCTACTATATTAGATAAGCGGGCGGTTACTCTACCGGCTATACCTAACTCGAAGTTACGTAAGCTAGCTATAGGTCTTACTATAGCGGGGTTACGTAAAGCTAGAATACCTAGGTTAGTATTATTATCCGCTAACTCGTACTAGGTATACTACTATTATTTAGGTATATCGGTACCGTAAAATTATAGATAACTTATACCTATCCCTCCCTTTTTATATAATAAATATATATATAAGATACGGTTTTAGGACTCCGCTAATACTAGAAGAGATAGACTCCCTTATACCTAATAAATAGGTTAGCGTAGTAAGTAGCGGGCGGGTAGGTACCGCGTCCTTAGCGCGGTTAAAGAGGTAGTATAGATAGCGGTTAAACTATAACCCGTCTAGCCTAAATACTAATATATTTATCTACCTCCTCCTAGGTTAGGTTAGGCTAACCTACGACTTAGGGATAGGAATATCTAGATAGGAGGTACGTCTATTACTTCTAGTCTCGGTCCTTACGCTATAGATTAAGGTCCCCTTTAAGGTCCTTAGCTTAGGTTATTAACTTATCCTTAGTAGGAGGTAGGACTATAGGTTCTTAAAGCGCGGTTACCTTCTTAAGGTTCTTTCTTATATAGCTAGGGGCCTTACGCTCCCTACTTAACTCCTTAAGTTAATATACTAATCTATTTATAAGTACCTCGTAGACCCTAAAGGGACCCTTCTATTAGAATATAAGCTTATAAGAGAAGCTAGTCTAGATTTTAGATCGGAATACTACTATAAGGTCTCTAACCTTTAGCTCCTTACTATAGACGTCGTACCTATTATTATAGTACTCCTTAGATTCTTACCTTAGACGCTACTAGCGTAGTAGCGATTCCTTAATAGTAATAGATATTTCTTCTAGTACTCGCGTACGTAATATAAGAAGGTCCTCCTATTTCCGTACCTTCCCCTAATCTTAGATACTATAAGTACGGTACTTAAGCTCTATTAGTAAGATTGTATCCCTTCTAATTATAACTTCTAATAGCGTTAACCTAGTAGTAGAGACTATAGTAGTTCTTTTAGCCTATAATACTAATACTATATAGTAGCAGATACTCCGCTACCCTCTATTCGAGAGTTTAGATCGCGCCGTAAGGATAGGCTTATACTTAACCTCGACTATTGTATTTACTCGGGATAGTATAGAGATATTATTACTCTCCTAATATAGAAGGTAGATAATAACTAAGCGATCTCCCTAAGGTTCTACTTTATATTACCGAGAATAATCCCCTATATATACCCCTAGCGTATAATAATATCCTTAAAGATCTAGGTCGCGACCTCTTTAGAAGTAACTACTTTAGCCGCCTTACTAAAGTATTTCGCTTCGACCTACTAAGAGAGACCTTCTCGAAGGATAAAGAGGGAATTCTTATTATTAATATATATAGCGTCGCCGTACTACCTCTCCCTAAGAATAGGAGCTATAGGAATTATTAACGGCCCCGGGCGCTAATATCTATTACGGAACGTATATTCCGCGTAACTTCTATAGTACTTTATAATATCGGACTATATAGTAGCCTACTAGTATCGCCTTCTATAAAGGTCCTATACGCTATTCGGAGCTCTATACCCGTTACCTTCGTAAAGGCTTATTATAATCTCCTTCTAGACTTCCGGGTCGTTAATAACTCGCTACGGAATTATATTAACCCTCTCTTAACGTAGGAGTACTTAATCCTTAACGAAAAACTTCCTTAAGTCTCTTACTAGCTTCCGATACTATACTTGTAATACTCCGGGAGCTCGAGTTATAGTAGTTAGATACTAAGCGAGGTTCTTAGAGTCTTACGAGTAAAAGCTATTAAGAATCTTATCGGCTAAAGTTAGGGTCCGGTAGACCTAAACTTTAGCCGTAAGGCCGTTTATATAAAACGCGTTAAAGAATTAGCGGTCTATTATTTCCTTAACGTCGTTCGCTTCCTCTATTACTATAATATCCTCCGGCGTAACTAGCTTTTATAATAATACGTCTAGTAAGGAGTACTTCCTACTAGGTACGTAGATAACTTTAAAATCGAAGAGATAAATCTACGTAACCTACCGGGTTATTATAGAGTTTAGTAAGTTAGATAAGGACTTATTAAGCTAATAAACAAGAGTATTTACGTTAACTTCTAACTAGAAGAATACTCCGAAAAGCTAAGGGTAAAAGCGTTATAGTATACGAAGGACCCCGAGATATTTACGCTTACTAGTATTATATCGAGCCTCTATCGGTTTCTAGAGGCCTAAGTCGTACCTTACTAGGTAGCGAATAGAAGAGTCCTTATAGTTATATTATATTAAGACCTTACCGTACCCTTTACTACTAGTATCTACCGCTATAATAACGAGACTAGCCCCTTCGCTATAGTCGATTATTACTAGCGCTAGAGCTTTAGTAAGTACCTTCGTAATCCTAGCTTTTACTTACCTATACTCCTCGTTCTATATAAATACGGTATCTTTATAAAGGAGCGTAAAAAGGGATTTATATATAATAGAGAAGTCGGCGACCTATATACGGAAGTAAGTTACGACTCCTACCTAGATATATACTTCCTTCTAATCTATTAGCTCGGGCTAAAGGATAATCTTTATAATACGGGCGCTATCTAGATACCGCCCAAACTTATCGGTTTTATATCCTATAATATTAACCTTCTAGTAAAGAAGTTATAGTTTAAGACTATAAACCGTTATATTAGCCCTCTTAAGATTATATAGGACCTTATCTAGGTTCCGAATATACTCTACTATAAAGCGATATAACCTAGGTTCTAGCTCTTTATTATTATAGCGAGTCTTTAGCCCTTTAATAGCTACGTCGTCTAGAAACGGACGGTAAATATAGCTAATATATATTATTAGGACTTATATAATAACTCTAATAAATTAAGCTATAGAGTTTATAGCTCCCTAAGGAAGCGTAGTTTATCAGAACGTACCTAGAGGAGTATCGAAGCTAGTAATATCGCGATCGTCCGGTTAGAGCGGAATCTAGTCGTACCTAGAGAAAATATCGACTAATAAGGTAACTATATATCCTATAAGATCTTCTATAAAGCTATCCGTATCTAGCGGAAGATTAGTATCTCGTAAGGTTACTCGATTAAACTCTTAAGCTATATTAATAAATTAGTAGAGCTTAGGGTTAAGAGGATTATAACTAGGCGTAAAGGCCTTCTTCTTAACTAGAAAGGTAGGGTTATAATATAACGAGTAAGAAGGCTCTAGCGTACCGGTAGCTACTCTCTCTCTTACTATTACCTTAACTACGGGCCTTAGGCTTAGATTAAGCTTAAAGCCTAGATATTCCTATAGCTTATATAGAATAGTATAGATCCTTTACGGCGGGGCGACTTCCGGACTTACCCTACTAAGGTAGGTAAAGTCGTAGGCTAGAACGGCCTCCCGATTATATAGGAGTTCTACTAGGAGCTCGGTTTCCTTCTTTATTAACTCTTTAAGGTTTAGTAAATTCCTTACTATAAGTTTAGGTCCGGTAGACCTAAACCCGTTACGTAATTACTAAAGTTTAGGTCTAGCGGACTCGAACTTACTACGTAACTAATTTTATTACCTACTTTACTAAAGACTAGCGATATTACGATAAAGTACTCCTCCGGTAGCGACGGCTCTAGCTACCGTAGGGTCTTACTATCTTATAACGCGGGTTTAAGTACCTAAAAGGAGATATTATATATATAGATAACTAGAAAAGCTAAAGTTAAATTATACCCCTCCCCTATATAACTTTCCGAAGGAAGAGGAGTTATTCCCGGCCTTAGAAGGGCGACGCGACTCTTTAGCCTTAAAGCCGCGCCTTACCTTCCCCTATAAGTAGCTTACGGACGGTATCTAGATCCTTAGGCGGTTCTTCCTCGTTAAGAATATAGCTAAGCGTTCTATAGCCTTAGTTACTAACTATACCTATAAATATAACTCGCCTACTAGAGAAGTCGGTAATCGTTCCTTCCTATAAGCTATCGTCGTAATTCTTCTAAACTCTACGGACTATTCGAGACTATAGCCTTCCTAATAGCGTCGGCGTCCTATTATTATTCGCGATAAAGATTATAAAAGGGAATTTAACCCTAAATATATTAACTATAATATTATTATAGTAGCTAAGGAAGTTAACGCGTCTAACTACTATATTTATACTTATTACGGTTATTAGTTAAATTAGTAATTTAAGTTTAGTAGCCGTAATACAGCTTATAATAATTACCTTAGCCCTATTATTAATAAGGGCTTAGATAGTTTCTTTACTATTATTAATAGTAATAGGAATATAAATACTTAGTATAACTACGTACTACTTTATTACCGTATTATAATTAGCCTCCTATAGCTTATCGTATATGTCCTCCGGGCGCTACGCGGCTCCCTTACTAATAGCTCTACTAACGAAATTTACTAAGTATACGCTAATATCGGTATAGCTAAGTCCGGGTCTATCGGACTCGAAGTCTAAACCCTATATAGGTATACCTTAGTCTTCGACGCCTCTAAAGTATTAGACGGCTCGCGCGATAATACTCTTATTAGTACTCTAGCTAGTCTCCGCGCGATACTTTAATAGTCGGTCTATAAATTCCGGATTATTAGGGACTCGGCTCTAGAAGAGGTTCTTCGGCCCTCTATAAGCTATAAGCGTACTTATAGGAATATTAGCTTTAAGATTTAAGAACTATAAGGCCTAAAATAGGTCTACCTTATTAGTATTAGGATTACGCTATTATACGGATATTCTTCTAATAAAGAAGTAGGGTACTATACCGGCGATAGCTAATTTAACCCTACTATCTATAGTCTAAAAGGGAGAATAACTCGTAGTATTACCGCGCTCTATCTTTCCTTATTTAAGGGCTATCGCGACTATAATTACGGCGCTAGAGAGCGTACCTAACGGCCTAGAATAGGCGCTAGTCCTTATATCTTAGGGTACGTCGAAGAGGAACCGCCGGCCCTTAAAGAAGGGTAGTCTAAATCTAGGCTAGACTAAGTCTATAATATAATAGAGATAAGCTATATTAGTCCCTATATCTTCTCGCCGTCTAATTCCCTTATAAAGATACGGTTAGAGACTCCCGATTTAATATATACCTCTCGTAGGTAAGGAGATAGTAAGGAAGTATAGTCCTATTTATATACTAGGGACGTTCTATATAGTAGTTCCGTTAGCTAGAAACTTTATAGTAGATATAACGCTCTACCTCTATAATATTAGTCTACTTATATTAGTTTTAGGTATTAGAATATAGCCTACTAGTATATAAGTTAAGCTTCTAAAGTATCTAATATATCTAAGCTCCTATTAGATTAGCTACTTACTTATAAACTATATATTTACTATAAGACTTTACTTACCTATAGCTAATAAGTATCTACTAACTACCCGTAGTTAGTATCTAACTATTATAGACTCCTACCTACCTTTATACTACCTATATAGATAGCTACTATTTACCGTCTTTATAAAATCTCGAAAGGGAAATATAATATAGTAGAGATATACTTATAGCTATAAACTAGCCGCTATAATTCCTACTTACTAATATATATAAGTACTACTACTTATAGCTATATATAAATTAGTAATATATAGTATCTAGAGCTTTACTACTATAACTTACTTCTTATATACGCTTAAATTAGTCGTTAGAGTAATAAAAACGCTAGATTTTATTTAATCTAACCGCCTATATAATAGACTTAACCTTAAGTAGTTCTAGAGCTCTAATATAATCCCCGCTATTATTAAGATAATTAATATAGTCTAGTAATTACTACTTAAATTTATAAAGTATAGTATAGATATATACTACTTCTACGGGGGACTATAAGAGATCTTTATATATAACTAGTTACCGCTATAATAAGAAGTAGGTTTATAAAGAAAGTAAAGCTTACGTAGATTTATAAAGAAGGTAAAATATATATAGATTTATAGACTAATATTACGATTTAGAACTTAGCTTTCTAACTATATAAGGCTTAATATCTTTAGAATATAATATATAAGACAGGGTACTATATTACGCTTACGCCTAGTATCCTACTTATAATTAATATTCTTCTACTACTTTATACCTCTTACTTACTAATAATTTCCTTCTAATACTAGGCCTTAATAGAGTAAATTACCGAGGACTAGAAGCTTGATAGATAAAGATAGAGATAACTAGTATATATAGAGATATAAGGCTTATAGTATCTAGATAGGTACTAGTATATAGGTATAAACTAGCGCCTATATAATTATAATCTTACTTTACGTATACTATTTAACTCGTAGTATATAATAACTTTTAGCGGTAATAGCTACCGTCGAGATAGATATTAAATAAGAAACGGTTAATTAAACTAGGAGATAGAGTTTACTTAAGCGATTATTAAGATAGAGCGTAGCGTAGATATTTATATCGAGTAGTATAGCGCTAAATTATTTATTTATTTTACTTATACTCCTATAACCGTATACTATAAGCTCTATAATATATACCCTACGTATCCGTAACCTCTATACTTATATATACTAACTTCTTAAAGGCTTAAATATAACTATATAGAAGTTAAGGTAGTATAATTACGCTTACTTAGCGTTATAGCCCTCGCGGTATAGCTATATTAGTATCTTTAACGCTATATACGTAGTCTACCGCCTATATTCTATATTATATTATATATATAGGATAAATAGATTTCCCTTTACTCTATATTAAATAAGCGTTATAATCTAATATATACTTTAACGCCGCCTTAGCGATTAGTTAGATATTAGTAAGTAACCTATATAGACGCTATATACGCTTATATAGCTAGGACGGAGCTCTATTTCTATATATATATATATATATATATATATATATAATAACTATTTTCTTTAGTTTAGCGTATTAATTTCCTTAAATAATAGTATAGTATAGTATAATATATAATATAAATATAGAGATTAATAGGGTATAAGTATAGGTAGGTTATATACGAGTCTTAAGTAAACTACCTATAAATAAGCTATAAATAAAACGATATTCTTAGTACTTAGCTTTCGATAACTTTCCTCTATTATCTATATAATACGCGAGTTATACGTAATATAAATCTATAGTACCCTACTTATACTTATATACTATTAATTTATATATTTATATATTTATATTATATATAACTTAATATATTATTATATAAATAGGCTTAGAATATACCTAAAGTATATATATTCTACTATATAGATTATCTTATAAGACTTTAGGCCTTAGCTCTTAAGCCTAAAGAAGAGGGGATAGAGTCTAAAGCGAGTTATACTAAGAATATTACGATTTAACTATCTATAGCTTATCTATAGCTTATCCGTAGCTTATTTATAGGTAGTTTACTTTAAGACTCTTATATAACCTACCTATACTTATAAACTATCGATCTCTATATTTATATATATATATCTCTTGGTGTGTTATACAAATCAATATACGAATACGCTGCGATTAGACCGGATTTAGAGTTTGAGTTGTTTCACATGTGTACATCGGGAGCTCCCTAGCTAGCCACGTGGCGCTGAAAGTCACTACCAAAGCCGCCAACTAACCTCGCATCCCTGCTCTTCCTCAGTCTTGCACGCATTGGCCCTTGGCCGTCATTCACTTCAAGTCCTCCTGGTGACGGCACACATGCCTTGGGCACAAAATCGTGTTCCGCGAAGCATCATTTCGTGGTGTTACGAGAGTTTGCCTCATGCGTGCGTAAATGCACGCCGTCTTGTCGCGCGACTTCACTCCCCATGGCGACGAGTACCAGCAAAGAGCGTGGCGCATCTGTGGTGCACCCGAGGCGCTGTTCTCAGCTCAGGGTATCGTCATCAAGCTGCAGATTTTGCTATCATAGTCAGGCGCCATAATTCGAGCAATGTTGACCCTCTACGGGCATGAAGTAGTTAGTTATACGCAGACCGATGCGGCGCGATCATACAGCCTTCAAGCTACCTTGGCGATTTCAAATGCGACGGTATCGAAGAGTTCTAGAGGACAAAGTGCTGCTCAAGGATCAATTGAGCTGGCAATTACAGAGTGCCGACGCGGGCGCATTCTCGAGGTCATGGTGCTCGTCGAGAGGGTGCGCAATGCCGAAGGTACATGTATGGTCCTCGTGTGAGCTTGTCGCCGAAGATCAAGCTCGCCATCGTCGAGGAAGGGCTATAGACCGAGAAACGGAGAGCGCTATGTGCTCGACGGGTGTATGAGGGTTGCGAGCGCAAGAAGACGGAGGTCATGGTGCGCGGAATGGAAGAGCCGCGGCGAAGCCAAGGCGGGCCGAGCCAGACATCCGGCTTGGCAGATCTAGGCTTCTGACGAAGACCTGTCGCGCACGTGATAGAGGTTACATAAAGATGTCCATGATGTTGGAGACAACTGCCAGCGTAATCCATGGGTACGTATTGTCTTCAAATTGACGCAGGTAGCAGGTGTGAGGAAAGTGCTCATTGTCCTTATTGTCCTTGCCCAGTCGACAAACCCCACTCGGACTGAGGACCGACGAGGATGGAACATGTATGCGACGCACTTCCAGGTTGATGCCTGAGGT
Source organism: Passalora sequoiae (assembly GCA_013248845.1). Taxonomy (NCBI): domain Eukaryota; kingdom Fungi; phylum Ascomycota; class Dothideomycetes; order Mycosphaerellales; family Mycosphaerellaceae; genus Passalora; species Passalora sequoiae. The sequence continues at coordinate 130,527 of WSQC01000009.1, read as the reverse complement.
GATGCATACATGGGTCTTGGCGCGGGAGTCTTGGCGCGGCTTCCAAACGTCATAACCCACCTATCAATGCAATCCATGCTCCGTCAACACTTCCTCCTGATCCCTATTCACAGTCCTCAGATCCAAGATATCGCGCAAATGCCCCTGCCTCTCCGTCGCCAAACGCTGGATCTGCTGATCTCTCTGCCGAACCTCTTCTTTGAGCTCGTCAATGTCAAAAACTCGTTCGTCCAAGGAGCACTGCATGTCTGTGAGTTGCAGAGCTTGTTGATGGAGCTGCGATCGTAGGTCGGAGATAGAGGTGAGGGCGTAGTCTATTTCAGAGGAGAGTGTGTCGCGGTGGCTGTGGAGGTGGGTGAGTGCGGTCTGGAGTTGCTGCTTCTCGGTGTCCTTGGTTTGGAGTTCGGACTTGTGCTGCGCGCAGAGGTTGGCGATTTCGCGATACTGGGCTTCGAGTTGGTTCTGATGTTCAGCGTGCTTGGACTCGTGGCAGCTGTGGAGATGGTGAACTTCGTCCTCCTTGGCTTTGAGCAGCTGCATGAACTCCTCTTGCTTGCCTGCGAGCTGTTTCGTGTAATTGACTTCGGCATCAGCCTCGTATTGGTCGTGCAGCTCAGAAAGTAGCTTCTGATGCTTAGCTTCCTTGGCTCGAAGCTCCTTCTCGTGCTTGCTACGGAGGCGATCGTTGCTGTCGTTACTGCCGCGAAGCTGATCCTGACACTGCTGCAATGCGGTGTCCTTGGCTCGAAGTTCGGCCTCATGCTGAATTTGCTTGGCTTGGTGGTCGGACTCATGCTGCTTAAGGAGACGTTCGTTCTCGTTTCTAATGGCATCGAGCTCTCGCTGACACTCCTGCAACCTTCTGTCCTTACCTTCAAGCGTTGCAAGATTCTCAGTGCAGAGAGTAGCGATTCTGTCATTGTTGGCACGAAGCTGAGCCTCCTTCTCTTGAAGCTCGGCTTCCTTTTCTTGAAGCTCGGCTTCCTTCTCTTGGTACAGGCGCGGCCACTCTTGCGATTCGCCAGCATTGAATCTCGGATCGGTTTGATGCTCATCGGATACACGCTTGACATGTGAGTTGCTGGTCTCTGACTGCTCCTGGGTCTGTAGACTTCCAGCATTGATGTTGTGACGCTCGCCTCTTAGCGAATCGTAGTGGCGGCTAGCAAGATCGCGCCGAGGCTTTTTCTCCGTCTCTAGGTTGTGTCTGCCGCTAGAGCCCCAAGCGCCAGGCGTGGCAGAGTGATCCGCCGAGCCTCGACGTCCTGAGCGTCTTGCGTCTGGCACTGTATGCCCGAGACGTTGCAGCTGCGGTGGCGAAGACTGACGCCTGTCAACAGGAGGAAGCGACAGCCTCGATCGCTGCGTAATATGACCTGAAGCGGGCGTCACGATTTCGTCAACAAGATCTCCTGATGTTGCGCTTGATGGTGATGAGACTGACGGTATTGCGTGCAATGGTGTTGAGACTGCTGAGTCTGGCATCGGCGGCGCAGGAGTGGCAGTTACTGTAGCAAGTGGCGCTATAACTGGTGGCATTGGTTTCCTCCAGGGCGCCAGGGCAATACTCTGAGCAGCCTCTCGCTCGCTTGGAGGCTCTTGAAGCTCTGGCGCATCTGGATGCCATACAGCACTACCATCACCATTAACACGCAAGACTGTGAGACCTTGTGTGTGCGTGCGACTGTCGGCAATGTATTTTTTCAGGCCTGCTGTCAGCTTGCCCTGTTCGAGAGGCGCGCCGGATGGATAGCAGGGGTTGAGATCAAGCTAGAGTATGTCAGACTTGACAGTAAGTAACAATGGAGATGGCATTACAAACTTACAAGGGCCTGCATCCGATCCTCGGGCCATGGCACATTATGTGCTGACAGATTGTTGTCGCGGCAGAAGTTGCCAATGACGTGCCATTTGTAGACCGTGCCTTTTCTGTTATTTGTACCTGACATCGCGATCCAGACTAGGGTGGATTTGATCTGTAGAAACAGACGATGAGGGAGAGGAAAGCAATGCCGCTTTTATCATTCGATACTACAGATGTTCTGTGAGCTGTGTGTGCTGAAGGCATGCGTGGAAGGATCTGGGCGTTGTGCTCCATAATTAATAAGCTTGCTGCCACAATCACAAGAGGATACTATGCATCAGCCTCATGTACTTGTCGTAGGATGGCTTTGAAAGTTCACCGTGGTTACATAAGGCGTTCATTGTGTCCTACAAGGAGTACGCTTGCTGCCACAAAGGGAAAGGGTTCAGTCCGTCGACCTTCTCTGCACGTCGAAGGATGGCACTGCGAAGACGCACTTGTTGGCGAAAGAGCCCATTGTGCGGATCCAAAGGGCGAGGCAAGTTTCGATGGGCAGGCAAGCATGCGAGCAGGCAAGCATGCGAGCAGGCAAGCAAGAGCTTGACAACTGTTTCTGTTATATGAGCTGCATGGAGGCAAGCTGTGCCTTGACCACGCCGGGACTAATTGTATCTGGAACGAAAAGCTGACTCTACCAGATGTATTGTACTGGATATGGCGTAGCAGACTTTCAGGAGTGGAGTCTTGGGCGAGAGAGGTCAAGAGATCATTAGGCGCCAAAGCCTTCGTAGCGAACGTGCTTGCGGCCTTCCTCGGCAATGTGGGTCAGCTCTCATGTTGTGCGTATTGGCATCCAGAGTATTGTTTCCAGTTTGCTTCTTCATTGTCTATAGTGACCTGCTGCTATTGTCCGTCGTCCACCTCCGCCTTCGCAGTCATTCTTATTCCGGACGTATACCACAAACGGCTTTTCGCAGCTCCACAGCGCGGCCACATAGCCCCTGGCACTCTGCTGACAGCGAGCATTTGACTCGAGCTTCTGTGGCGTCATTCACATGGTCCACTGCCGAAGACGTGGAGCCTTGAAACGTGCCGTTACAGCTTGTTGAACAGGACAACATCAAAAGTCGCCCGTGCAGCGGGTCCAAAAAGCTAACTTGTGTGTATAGTGACCACTTCTTAGAGACGATGAATGCCTTGCTTGCATCCATGCAGACACTGGATGTGTCGGAAATGTTGAAGGCGGCTTGACAACGTGGGGATCAGGCGTAGAAAGGCGCGAAAGATGAACGCGGAGGACTCAAGAGTGGGCGAAGGTGATGTTTGCTGCACTGAGCTTGTACGGAATCATGGCTCTGGCAAGAGAGGTTGCGCACTCATCCTACCCACCAGCAATGTGGCTGTGACTGGCTGCCTGGCCGATTGGCTTTGGAGACAGACTTGGTCAGTACACGTTGAGGTCTCCTGATTGGAAGCTGGCAGAGAGCTGTACATCTGACAAGTGCTCCGCCATCCCTGTGACCACAGGGTTCGCTTTAGAGATGCTTTCAATCGCAGCTGCGCATTTCGGGCTCCTGTACCTCGAGTCCTGCGCGGAACAGGAATGCCATCTTCCATGAAATGTACACCGATGGCGTTCAACACATCCAGATTACGCTGCGAGACATGCCGCAGATACGACATTAAAAGCAGAGCCACAGTAAGTCATGGTCGGCGGCGTGTGGAAGACTGACTTGTAGGAAAGACACCCCTACGGATACACGCCCACCGCACAATGACTTGCGCCATTGTCGAGACATCCTCTGATTCCGTCGCCGCATCCAAAGACTCGAACATCGTGTCACACCAGCATTGCAAAGGGTGTGTAGCACCGTGGTCAAAGACAAGGAACTCTGGTCATGCCAGGGTTAACAAGGAGCTCCGTACTGAACAAGTCAGACGCTTTAACGCGGCAGCAAAAGAGAGAGGGCAGGCCAACTTGAACATAAAAACAACGATTTTGCAGCTACGGAAGTCGAGATGGCATTCGTCCTAGCAATAGAAATAGTCCGTGGCGTGGAAAGTGTAGTATTTCAACATCTGCCACTTAGACTCAGCTTGCAATCTTCCGCCTGATAGCAATCCCACCCGGCTCTACAACAAAAGCGCGATTGCACGACCTGAGTCACCGTAGTACTACTATCTGTCTGCCCCGATATAGCTTCATTGCTATCAAAGCATGGCCTTAAGACCTAAACTTGGCACGATCAACTCTAGGCATGACAGAAAGAGACGGCCACTTGATCCGGTAGAGTAGGAGCTGCAGGATCTCTGTCAGAACAGAGCAGAAGGAGAGATGACAAGAGGCATAGAGCGTAGCTAGGAACAGCTCTCACAATGAAGACGTCCTCGCACACACGTGCGCAGGCAAGAGTCCTTTCCATCTCACTATTGAGCAGGCCTCTTTTTGATGACACAACTCATGGAGTCCTTGGCCCTTGCGGTTAGGACGAGGAGTAGCTACAAACAAACGCGAGGCATGAGCAATTTTGAACATGTACAAAACAGTAGCACCTTCGCATTTATTCAAGCAATTTCGCACTTGTTCAATTAAATGCGAAGTCCTGGCGATGGCTCAGGATTGTAAGCCTGGCTTTTGTAGGGATTCCTGGCAGCACACGGGCTGCGGACTATTCTTTGCTAGTCCTAACAGTTTCTGCTTTCAGACCTTGTCTTAATCAACTTGCGCCACCGTCGTAGCCTTCGCTATTGTTGACGTGGTCCACACTTTCAGAAGAGCTAGAGACGCCAAAATGGTGCAAAGATTCTTCTGCGAGCCGCCTAGACAACTGCACAAAGCCGTAACAAATGACCTCTGTGGCAAGAGCAGCTTTTGTCGTAGTTGCATTGCATCCACGAACACGCACTTGTGATCATAACAGCTTTGTTCGCTACGTTCGTTAAGCGAAGGATCTGGACAGTCTACGAAGCGTCATCCAAGCTTGAGCCGCACCTATACCCTGGCCAAACACAAAATTCATATGTACCGGCTGTGTGAATCGATATGAAGTGTAAGCGCGTATCAGGGTGAAGACACGCCAGCTTTCGCCCGTACAAAGCAACGCATGAAGGCTCTGTTGCGAGCTGAACATCCGATCTGTGCGCTGCAGTGGAGTTTTGTCCCGTCACCAAAGCAAAGTCGGAACGGTCGTCGATGCAAGAGCAGCACAGTCTGTGACCCAGGCGAATCACCGAAGCCTTTGCATCAGATCCTTCATCATCTTCCATTGTCGCTTGCTAGGCATGCGCAAGTCCTGCGGCATCGGACTTGCGAGAAACGTTGCCCAGGTTCTGCTCGCTCCAGCCTACGGCGTCCGAGTCAATGTAGTGTTGGTTGCGTCCAAAGACGAAATGTTCAAGACACAATAGCACGATCCGACCTCCACACTGTTGCTGATATCTCTTAGGGGCAGCGCACGTCAAGTGCGGTACCTGAGACGCCGAGGAACCTGGAGCCACCGACCAAAGTGCCGCAGTCCATGGAGCGCCCTGCTCTAAAGATGCTGGCCCGCTATGATGGAAAATAATCCTAGGACCGCGTGATATACAGCCCAGCGGCGTCACATCTGACGAAGCGCACAGCATCAAAACAATAGCTCAGTTAAACAATCTCCATATCAGGAAGATTGCTGCTTGATCAGCAAGCTGGAAGAAGCATGCCGTAACATACCACGAGTTGCTTTTCCGTGTGGAAGGACCATGGGAAATGCTTACATCTCATCGTGGACTCGAGAACTGGATTAGATGCCATGCATTACTGACCATTGCAACACCCTGTATCCTCGCTGAGGCAAATTTGGTGCACAACTAAATCTTGAATCCGATACAAGCCGTTTTGTTCCGATAGAGTCTGGTTGATCGCACCAAGGCGTCTTTGCTCTCAACAAAGACATACACAAAAGCTTTGTTGTAACGAGAACAGACTTGAAGAACAACACACGGTGTCCTTAACGTGGATTGTGGTGTGTTATTGCACATCCAGAATCCCACATAAGCCCAGCGATTCCCCTCGGGTCCCTTGGGAAGTTTGACAAACATCATCCTCTTTGATACAGAAGCACAACAACCAACAGTCCCACCCCACTCATCTACAGCATCGGACCGCATTCAGGATAGCATAGTATACAAACGGACCGTTCCGCAAGCATGGCTAGTCAACATCAACTAGATATGTCCTCGAAAGAAGCACAGCCCGTGGCTGGGAGCGCTATTGAGCACGCGCTCAATCTTCTTGCGGCCACAGAGAAGAGATGCAAGACTCTTACGCAGAAGAATGTCGAGTTGCAAGAGAGGAAGCTGCAAGAAGACAGTCAGATTAAGCAGCGGCTGCATCTTCTTGCACTGGCTGAGGAAAAATGTGGAGAACTTGAGCAAAAGAACGTCGAGCTCGAAGAGAGCCTCCGAAAAGCGAGTCAAGCAGAACTCTTGCCTAGCTTCGAAGCTGAATACAAAGAAGTGAAGGCTAAGCTTGCCGTGCAGCAGGCTGAGCAGAAGCGCCTGCGGGTCGAGCTCAGAGAGACCCGTGAATCTTACAATGCGAAGGAAAACCGCACAATGCATCTTCTTGTCCAGATGGAGAAGAAGTGCGAGGACATGGAGAAGAAGAAAGACGAACTCCAAGCAGCAAAAGATGACCTCGAGCAAAATCAAGCAGCCCATGAAGTCGAGCTCAACGATACTCATACCTCCCTCACAAACAAGCTCCAAGACTTGCAGTTTGATCTGGACGATGCGCGTGCGGCTCACTATGTTGAGCTCGACAAGGAGCATAAGTCTCACAGGGAGGAAGTCGCACGCTTGCAGGGTGAATTCAACGTCGCTCGTACGACTCACAATAACATCGTTAGTGGTTTGGAGGCCGCAGAGAAGCGCTTACAGGACGAGCTTAAAGACGCTCATGTATCCTACAAAGAGAGCATCGAGGACTTCAAGCACGCGAGGCAGCGCTTGGAGCATGATCTCGCTGATGCTGTAGCATCATATCAGATGGCGCTTGATGAGAAGCAACGCTCACGACATGATCTCAACGAGGCTCGTGCGTCCTCCAAGGCAGCCTTCGAGCGCTTCGAATCAGAAAAGCAACTCTTACAGAAAGCGCTCGACTCAGCCCATGCATCACACAAGAAGCAAGTCGACCACCTAAAGTTTCAGAAGCATAGCTTACAGGATGAAATCGATAAGACTCGCGAGACTCATGATGAGGAAGCTGCACGCCTAGAGAGCCAAAGGCAGCACCTGCAGCACGACCTCACATGCGCCCACGTCTCCCACAGCAAGTACGTCGACCGCCTGGACGCCGAAGTCCACCGCCTGAGATCCAGGAATCAACGTTTCCAAGACGATCTGGAATTATCTCGCAGAACCAGCGACGTCCGGCGTATCCGCTCTGACTCTAACCAGAGAATCAACGACATCAAGATTCGCCATCTGCAGTCCGAGAATCAACGCCTCCAAGCCGATCTCATCGCCTCCCAAGCCGCTGAAACAGAAGCCGTAACCGACGCTCGCAAGATCTGGGCCTCGCACCAGACGCTGGAAGGTAAGCTCGCCGCCGCCGCTACCCGTGCGCGTCCCTTTCCCCCAACCCAATCCACGCCTGCACCTAAGGCGGCTATGAATGGGAAGATAGAATGGACGCCCGAAGAGGATGCAAAGATTCTTCAGTCGAGAGCATCAGGGATGGAGTGGGAGGATGTAGCGAGGGAGGTGAGTAGAATTGGCAATAGGAGGAGTGTAAGTAGTTGTCGGTTGAGGTCGAGCTTGTTTTTGCAGTAGGGACCTTGGAGCCACGAAGATTCGGAGGGGTGGATGCGAACATCTGGCCACGGGCATACAAATGCTACAGTAGAACAGTACATACGATAGACAGGGCTTGGTAGTATGTCTGTATGGTTGTATATAGAGCAGAGGCGGACCAGCGCGTGAACGATTGTCTTAGAACGGCAGTTGTAGATGCTGTTGAGTAACGGGTCCTACAGTAGCGCCAATGAGAAGACCAGCCGTATCAAGCACTCCAAGAACAAAGCAGCGATCAAGGAGGGGAGCAAAAGATCGTTGATTCAATCCATAACGAAGGAAGAGCGCTCGTCACAGTATATGCCGACTCCAACAAGCGTGCTGATAACAATGCCATCGGCGAGTTAGAGGAGCTTGTAGTCTTGTTCAGGGCGCATGAATGGTATGCTTGACACAGTGCCTGTTCCACCCACTGCGAGGGATCTTCCAGCTAACTCTAGCCAAGGTGTAGGCTAGATTGATTCCAGTATCAGCCTAGAATATCTAAGGATCTTCAAGGAACAAAAGCGATATCAGGTCAATTCATCGCACTTGTTAAGTCTTCGATTACTGATGCAGGCATCCTTTGGCAATGAGATCGAGCGAGGTGTGCGTTAGGCCGTTGGGTGATTCCTTATTCCGGTATTGATAGCACATGAATCAGCTCTAACATTCTCCATTGCTTGATCTATGGTTTCACCTACTGCTCTCACTTCGCATTGTCAAGCTGGCTGCATTCGTTCTCCTTTCGCAGACTTCCTGAGGATAAGATGACATAGGCGTAATTTGATTGTTTATATTGACTGCTTTTGGGCCGAGCACGCACAAGATCGATGCTCTGTTCGAGTAGTATGCTAGAGAAAGCCAGAGCACTTGTGCAACATCTGGAGTATGAGGATGTCTCTTGATTTGGAAGCTCAAGATGTGCAGTTTGTTACTCTGTGTCCACTACTGCTGCCGTCTTCTGTGACTCTTCTTCGCTCGCCAAGCCAGGCGTTCATTCCGGTATCAATGGCACAATAACGAAGTGTATGTACGTGTCAAGCACTGGAACAGCGGATACTGCCTTACGAGTTTAAGACGTCGTCGTAGAAAAGATTGTGATTGCTGCACTGTCCATTTCTCCGAACTCAAGAGGAGGTACGGTCAAAGACGACGGTCTCCACTCAGCAAGCGTTGGACAGAATGTCTTCTAACCTGGCGCCGAATTGTGCGTCGCGTGTCCTCTTGACTTGCGCTTCACTGGCTGGTCTCTGTCCACGATATTAATGCAAGACTGCGCGTCTCCTGTGGGCCACCATGAATACCATAGCACTTAACATACCATGGTTGTGTGATTTGTTGATCTTAGTAAGGTTTGTAGAGGGCTTCAGGTGACAGATGGCAGCGTTGCGGAGATTGACCGCAGACTCTAGTAACGCCCGAAGATCGCGATATGGAGGTCACAATCTAAATTGTGGAGCGTGCGAAGAGAGATATTCACCTGAATATCGCCATTGATCCCGCTTGCAAGGTCGGCCATGATCTGCAATCCGAGGTAGAGTGGTAGAGCGTATGTTATGCACAGTAGGGGTGGCCGTCACTCTAGCCAGAGCCAAGGGCAAGCAAAGCACAGTATAAGTGGACTACTTGGTGCAAAACAGCATGTTCACGTTGCCAAGGTCAAGAGCTAATGTCTTAGGCTGCACGCCAACTCCTTTTAATTCAATCTGATTCCTTAAGATGGCCAAATGGTGTGACGCAATCAAAAGTTTGGTCCAAGGCACTCTTGAAGAGCTGGCAGGGTCCAAAGCGGGCGCTGCCGGATTACTCAGGGCTCTGTGGCCCAGTGATACGTCCTGTTAGTCGGCACGTCAGATCGTCTCTTCCTCGGGAAGCAGGCAAAAGGCGAAGGTAGGGCAATGCGGCCAGGATATAAAGATGGTGCTCGTGCTTGAGCACCGCATTGAAGGTACCATAAAGATGGTGTGGCTGACGATATTCATACGGCCAGCGGTGAAACATATCTCATTGTAGGCGATCAGCGTTCATTGCCACGTAGCCTTGAAGTAGATCCGGCTTCACAGCGGTTCTGGGAGTAGAGCGAGCACCAAAAGTTTGTGATCCCCAGAAATCTGCATTAAGCATTACAGCGATGTAGCTCAAATATATTGGGGGCCTTTGGCGCCACGCCTCCTTCCTATGGCTTGCTAGAGGAGCGGACAATGTCTCGCAGTACTGTGTCTGGACTCATTCCAGTGAAATTGCTGCGGCCTATTGGCTGTCCTCCTACAGCCAGCTCTTTGTGCATCTTTTCGCATTTATGTTTCCGGCAAAGATATGTCGCGCTCGAAATGTGGTTGCCAGCTGCTGCTGCGGTTGTTGTTCCAGTCTTGGCATCAACCGTTCGCTATTGCACCGTAGAGGAGCGTGCTGGAAGTGCCGCTTTGCTGGCAAGCACCTCGCTGCTGGGTGGTAGGAGCATCGCGCTGAGGGGCTGTCGATTATGCAGGTCGAGGTTAGTACCGATCTCGTAGCTTGTGATTCCTTCTCTAGAGCTTTGTCTGGGTCGTAGACCAAGAAGATAGATGTCACTACTTCCGTCTAGATCCACGAGTTGCGTGGCGCTCAGGGATTGGCAGAGGGCGCATTTTCATCGCGATGATGGTAAATGCTATCGGTGGTTGATACTGTTCAGTGGATTGAACTGTCAAGTAAGTTGGAGGAGATGCCGAAAGTGAAGATGTTGACGAGCAGATGTGCGGTAATTTAGTGCGAAGGGCAAGGCGACTGACGTGGCCAAGACCGGCTAAGGGCATCCGCGATCGGCGCCTACTTCATACCAACGCGATCAATACTCATCGTCCTCAACCTGGAAGCTGCTGCGCTGTGTGTAGTATGGTCTCTGCGATGACATGTTGGAATCCAAGCCGGGATTTTTCTCAGCTCGTTCGCCTGTTTTTGCTACGCATATAGGGCCTGCGAAATTCAAGCAGCTTTGAACAAGTGCGGATTGTAAGCAGCCACAAACAAATGCGAATTTAGCGGCATGCGGTAATAAATGCGAAGCAGCATCAGGAAGAAACAAATGCGAAAGAGGCCAGGCGAGTGACACGTGATATTGTTTACTCAGGCATCAAGGCCAGATGATAACTAAGCAGGAAAAAATCATCGAGTCCACTCACTCTACGCCTTGGCTTTGCGGCGCAGGATTCCCCTGCCATCCAACCAATCGCCTGACCTCGCTACAATGCGCTCTTGCGCCACGTCTGCTTGCAACTCCCAACGGAATGCCAGTTCACGCTGATCTTCTTCATCTGCCACGCGCAATCTCCCTCCAACTGATCCGCGATGTAGGCAAGGATGCCGAGAAGCTGATAGTTGATGGTAACAGCGTACTGGGACACGCACCAATTACTCATACTCATCGTTAAAGACGCACAAGAGATAAGCAGAGAGATCCTAATGATATCATTTACTGTCTGGGACTCGGTGACATAGATGGCGACTGCAGAATGCTACGGCCTCGAATGTGATTACGATGCAGACTGCACATCTTCTACGAACACCGTTATACTAAGCAGAAGCACGTGCACGTCTAGGCATGAGTCAATTGCGACTACTACTCCTTCAAGCGCGTCAGTTGAGGTTCAGGCAGCGCAGCTCTCTTTTCAGAGAATTCATGGCCTCGCAAAGCGAGTTTGATAGTGGGCAGATACATCAAGTAGGTGGGCCGTTCAGAGTCGTCCCCATGACCAAAGGTGGGAAGTAACATAAGTTATTGCTGCTGCTTCTTGTCTAGGAGCGTGTCCTTGGATGCGAACACGTCAGCAATGTTCTGCAGCACTAAATGGACTGGTCTTGCTGTACCATCAAGGTCAGTTTTCCTGCTCAGTAAAGTCTGTTGTAGGCTGGCAAGTCAAAGATTAGCCGCCATACCAGTACCTTACCTTCGACCACGTCCTAACGCAGACGCCCTCACGACCACCGATGCGTCCTTCCTAAACGAACCTTGCACCGCCGTCTTTTGACTGTACAAACAATCGTCATTCCAGAACAGCTATAGACGGAGCTTGCGAGAGTCTTTAAGTGGTACAGTCACAGTCTGAGAACACAACTACGCGTTGACCATTGCAACATCGCGACGATTACAGCGCGGTAGCGGTGATGGGAGCGCACTCGTAGTGGAGAGGAATCCGCATATATCCAAGTGGACATGCACACAGCCATCAATGGGACTGCATCTGATGTCTTGAACAGACATGCAAGCACAGCTCTTGAAAAGATTATGGCAAAGACAGTCGCCGATTATCAGATCATGTCTGGGACCAATGGCCATGCTGAAGGTGCTGCTCCACCCTGTAGTTAGTTCCAACGTCGGACTAAGCTCAAGATCATCCATCCAGTCCGACGTATTGCGACACCAATGTGGTCACAGCGTCCTTCATTGTCTTTCGATACTGGCCAAGTCTTAGGCACAGCATCCTTCTTGGAACAGAGAACTCAACCGCCGGCGCAACATTCCGGTATCCCACGCTCTCAAAGGTCCTTTTCCGGCGCATGATACCTTCAGCTTTGCTCGCCTTGCGCAGATAATAGCTAACCAGATATGAGACAACATAGCACAGAGCGTCATAGGCAAGCCGCTGCCCAGGGAGTCGATACAGGACCTTGCAGGGGGTACCGAACCGATCTGGCTCTTACGCGTTGCACCAAGTGTGCTTTGGCGAAGCTTTCGAAAGGACATGCGCATCCGCCCCAGCTGAGCCGGAGGACGACCTCTAGCTAATCCATTGATCTTGAACCTCTCGACGGACGGCGTGGTACGGAGCAGATGGTATCCTCACTTTTATTAGGCCTTTGAACGTGGGAACAACTGATCATTTCGTTGGCACAACCTCTGAAACAACAGCCAGATCTGGTAGCACGCTTATGGGCGCAGCCAGACTTACATTTACGACGGTACCGCTGACGGAGACCCTCAAGATCTCCGCTGATATCTCCCCGCCATTACGGCTCCGCCAATGCGTTTTGCCAGATCATTCAGCATAGAAAACAGCGAACAAGAACTTGCATGATATATGTACCATTATGCTTCCAGAAATGGCTTAAAATTATTCTGTCATCAGAACTATGGCAGCCATCTGCGATAGCGTGCCCGAATCGCACTTTGAATGACGCCCGCTCTGGCAACGTTTCATGCTTGATGCCTACGGGCTATTTGAGCACGCCGGGAGCAAAACCTTCTTCTTTGTCGCAATTCGCATGTTGTGAACGGAGGATGTTCTGACGGCTACGTATACTCAATGCATACGGACTGCTTGGATTCAATGGGTGCGTAAGAAGGTCCTGTCTCTAGCCCTAGGTTAGCTTTCCGGAGTTCTGCGCGAGAGTAGAAGAGGGCATTACAAGTACGAGAGATCTTTGTGTATAGTGTCAGGGTCAGTTGCGCGGGGATGCAGAGTTGGCTTTTTGATATCTTGCATTGAGGAATTAAATACTAAGAGACCCAAGAAGGTCGATGATTCGACATAGAAGCAGGCCAACTTTCACCTAGGCCTAGGTAGCCCGCAGGATACTGATGCAAACGACCCTGCCGATCCTTCGTGAACGAGACCGACGTAGCAGACGACGGGTCAAGCAGGGGTCGAAGAACAGCAGACACAAATTGGACTTCGCAGAAGAGCTCATGATCCGCAGCAGTCAACAATGCCGACGACGGTGCCACTGAACACAAGTGCGACAATCCAGCCAACGTGAGAGATAGCGAAAAGCATAAGCGGCCTCACAAGACGGGCTGGAAAGAGGCTGCAAAGAACAGCAGGACCACTATCGATGAGGACGATGACCACATCTCATTCGACTCTGACACAGCCGACGACAAGAGTGACAACATCGAGCAGAACAAAGGACGACGATGAGTATAGAGGGGATCATCGGCCCCTGGCTAAGACCCAGGGGCCGGAGAGTCGAGCAACAACCCTAGCGAAGGAGCTAGACGCTGTAGCGAAAGGAGCAACAGCTCATTGATGTACAGACAGCCCCGGCTAGAGGAACAATCTATGAAAAATACATCATGTTGGCCTGCATAAGTAGCGACAGCCTCAGGAGACTATTCTACAACAAGCTTGGAAGAAGATCGTAAGCTTATTTTCGCTCCGGAAGCTCTGGGGCGAAAAATGAGCGGAGCATATCAGGCAATACCGGACAGACCCAGTGATTGCGTTCGCGGCTTTTGTTTTTGAGGATGAATGGTCCTAGTTCGAGTGCTGGTTTCATGCTACAGGCGCTATGTTTCCTTCCTGAGATGCGCGCTAGGACCCGCGCGTAGTTCAGCACCTACTGAAGCACACTCACGTGAAGCGTTTCGCTTTCTTAGTCACTTCTGAGGCTACGTCGGGGCTTATCATGCCATCCAAGTTGAGTAGGAAGAACCTCCGTGTATCAAGCAGGTGTCTGCGAGGACGATTCACGAAGTCCATGACCTGTCCGACTCAACTAGAGCTCGTCACATCGTTGTAAGCGCGGGATACACAAGCTGAAGCCATACCGCCGCAAGATTTGATAGTGCCACACGGTTTGCGTAGTGATATCCAGAACCACTACAGCTCTTATACCGTGGTTTTTAAGTTCAGTGCACGGCAGTTCACCCATAGCGGGCCAAGCTCAGAGGAGGCTATCGAAGATGAATAGGTCATTCAAGGATACTGTTGAGCCCAAAAAGCATGCGAACAAAGCCAAGCCGCGGTAGGTTGAGCACGGATATAGCCTTACTTCTGCGCCAGCAATACCAATGTGTTCTTGGCGTTTGAGAAGATCAGTATTGCGGCGTAGAGGAGGCAGCCATTCAGGAGGAAAAGGTTATCAAAGAAGAAGAGCCGTCGAAGATACACAACCCTACGAAAACCGGTGACAAGATCGCCTCAAAGTCTTAACACCTTGACAGCATAAGCAAGCTACCAAGTCCGACACCGAGTATATTACGCTAGCTTTCACGAGAAAACTCTGCAGGATGCCTAAGAAGGAACAAGTCGTCTGCCGCGACATCATTTGCAGCCAGACAAGCTGCCCCTTCTCGCGTTCACGCCTACCAAAGTCTGCATTGTTTTCAATCGTTAGTCTCTCTATCCTTTATCAGCAACGATCCAACTGCCTTTCCAGTGAGGACTTCCGCAGAAGTTGTCAGTCGAGCCTTCATAAGAAGGTATCTCATTTGTAGGCACTAGGTCCCGAGAACTACATCGTTACATCAATTGCCACCGCAACCACAACGCGTCGACTCAGCACTACCGCCATTCCATGATTAAGAGCAGCATAGTGGGGGGGCGGAGGCTCGCCTGGACTTCTGAAACCAGTTTTGGCCCGAGACAAGCTTCGAAGCCAAGATCGGCGAGAAATACGAGCTCATGCCAAAAGAGGAGATCATTCGCCTCTTGTCAAAGACATTGAACATGCCGGCAGTGGAGAATGGGGGCAGATGTCGCGTACACGGCGAAAGGCGATCCTGGCACCGAGAGAGAAGCCTCGAAGACGATGTAGGAGATTGCTATGCTAACCGTCGTATGCTGCCGCAGGATTGGGTGCAAGTCCGGATCAGTACTGCGTGCAATAAGTGATGCCTACAAAGGCGAGGATCATGTAGATAAATGCGATATCTGCAGGCTTTGATGCAAGATCTTTGCACACGAATATGTTCGCTGCTTCACGTACACGGAAGCACACTCTACTGAGCAAAACTTACAGCATACTAGCTATTTCAGTCTCGCACCGGAGAATAACACATCGCGTTTCATAACCTGAGATCCCAATGCACGATGTGCTGGCATAGGCGTCGCTCAACTAGAGAGCCCTACAAGCTTTGCAGCCAGCATCATAAACAAGTTACAACCAACGCGTGCCTTGTATTCAGGAACATAGGGTACTTCACTGCGAGTGTAGCCCGCGGTTGCGTTGATAGTGAACCAAGTAGTAGTCCTGAACGCCCGGCTCGAAGTATAGCCAACATGAGACTCAGATTGCGTGTACGACTTTCGCTACTATTGATGTTGCTAGTGCTTGTGGACGGAAGAGAGCATGTAACCACAATGACGGTCTTGGCGGCGACTCTGCTACCTCAGCTTGCAACATGCTCCTGCTACCAAGAATGCGTGTCACGTATCGATATGATTTCTCAGGAACGTAGCCTCTACATCTTCTCCTCCGTGAGCGCGCCTCTAGGAACTTGACCTTCACATTTGAAGGCAAGGACATGTCTCTTAAAGATAAGACTAGCGTTGGCTAGTGCTTATCCACTCAGACTTGCTAAGAAACAGTCATCATTGCCGTGCTGGTCCCATTACACGCTACGCTCAATACCATGGTCCACATTGAGCTAGATGATCAAGGCTCTGTTTTGACCCCTACCATCGCCCCGTCGAACGTGCAAGCACCTGGACTGCAAGACCGGCGACGGAGAGCTATACGCCATGACTGCCGTTGTCTAAGCGACTCGCGACTCCGTGAGCGTATCAGATGTAAGCTGTCGATGGCCAGACACTGCATCATTGAGCATCAAACCACCACGAGCTCAGTCAGCTCAGACCGCCATATCAACATGAATCAGTAGGCGTGCTCTGCTATAATCGAGCTGACGATCTTGTGCATCAGTAATACCAAGCAAGGGACGACAGCTCGGAGAAGATGCCTATCGATATTGGCCCCTTGATAAAGGGTCCACAACCACCTAGCGCCTAGTCAGCAAAGTCTATGTCGTCCTATACCAGCGACAAGGTCTAGATGAGCTAGTCTCCGAGCATACAGACAGCTTTAGCTTTCCATCGCCGCACGTAGAAAGATACTCATGTTCAACGTCTCATCTAGGCACTTAGACTCGAATTCAACCTGAGCATAATCCCTTCAAGACCAAACCGGCGCAGAGACTACGGATCTGGAGCGGCTGATTAAGGAACGTAGAGTGCGCTACACTGGGGAACAGCATGATACATCCGCACAGGCCTTTCGAGTCGACTATACTTGGTCAAAAGAAGGCTTTCGTAGCGCATCTTTTAGCTCATCTGTCAAAGGCGTATCTGGACTGTCTCAAAAGGCAAGCAATAGCACATACGTACTTTGCCGGAAGTGCTGACACAGCTGAAGGGGCGTGTATCTTGTCTGGTCTAGGCGAGCAATGTATGCTGCCACACAAGTCTACTGCAAACATGTCGGGAAAGCAGCCCCGCAAAAGACAGTCATGGAGCGTAGAGCCGGCAACTCTGCTTCCATAATTCCAATATGCCGAGTGCATATACGGCAGAGCTCCGGCACACTGCATTCTGTTCAACTGTCGGTCCACTACAATGAACGACGACTGCGGGCTAAAGAGCGCTTCATCAAGAAAGCGGGTCACATAGTGTAACATATGACTTGGGTGGCTTGGCGTCCTTATGTACCGTCACGCTGGTTACTTCCATTCTGAGCAGCATCGCTGGCGATTCTCCTCGAGCTGGCCCGCGCGAGGGTCCCTCGTGTGCACTGGATGGAGCACGCCTTGTTGCTCATTCATCCCGTCGTGCCTCTTTCGCGCTGTGCATGTAGTCCTCATCCTCTTTCCTGTACCCACCTTGAGTCTCACATCGTACCAAGTATTGTCAGAGGATCCAGCATCGACGTCCGATCCCTTCGACGTGGGCCTGTCCGAGACCATTCCTGGGCGTAGCAGCGTGTTTGGCATCAGCAGATGTTCATGGCGCTTTCGGCGCTCGTATTCGCATCGCGTTCTCGACGTCGGCGTGTGCCTCGTACCAATCATGTCCGCAGCAACAGAGCGTGCATCGCGTCTTTGGCTTCATCGTGCGCATCACAACCGTCGCAGTCTCGTCATTGGCGTGTGTGTTGTGTTGCATTCAGAACGTATGCGTCGCGGATGTAGTATGTGTGTGGGTGCAGGTGAGCTGACACCTCTGTGTGAGTGTATCGTCGCGATCGTGGATACAGGTGAGCAGACACCTCGGGTGTTTCCGGTGTACCCCTCAGAGTGGGTCCGAGCGCCAAGCTGACCCTAATGAATAGCTCATCTAACGCCTTAGCTATATATCATTACTATTAATCTAATATTAATCTAATATATATATAACATATATTAAATATATATCTAGTATATATCTTATATATATTAGAGTAGTAGTTACCTAAAGATCTATATAGGCGAGTTAGGCTATCGCTTTATAATTAATTCTAAGCTTTATAAGGTATATATCTAATATATATCCTATACGTAGCGCTACTTCTCCTTAGTTAAAGTTTTAAGAAATAAATACCCTTCGCGAGTATATTAAAGAAGTAAGAAGACTTAATACTTACTAGATATATATCTAATATATATTAGATATATAATAATAATCTCCTAGCTAAGAAGAGTTAAGGAACTACCTAGGAGTTAGTAGAGGTAAACCTAGAAGGTATACTATATATCTAACACTTATCTACTATATATCTAATGATCTAACTTTTAATCGATGGAGCGGAGTTGATTCCGACCAATTAGAGTACCCAACGCGTCTCTGCCGCCGCCGGCGCTTGCCGACAGTGCCATCGTCTCTCTCGTCTCTCTCGCTCAATAATCACCTCAACATCGTCAATTCAACTATCGCTCGCCAAGGACCGCTTTGCGCACGATACCCGCTCCATCAGGCTATCGCACTTCATCTAAACATGCGGCGGCGTATGTCATGACCCCCCTCTTCTTGATGTAGTGTAAGCAAGCCTGCGGTTCCGCCATACCCATCCCCTCCCAGCCCGTATGGGAATGGACATTGTCCCAACATTTTGTTTTAACAAAGCGCTGTAAGGAGACGGTGACCAGCCTTCAAATCCTTTACCTCCATATGGACTTCTCTCCACGACTATCACGACACTCCAACGAAATGCGACGGATAACGACGCGCCTCCTTTGCCATGAACACGATGATATCGCTTGAGTCTTGGCTTCCTTGTGGCCCTCCGCTTTCCTTGACCCACGCCGCCTCTACTACCTTTATCTCTGACCAGAGGCTGTTGACTGCGCTTCTCTGCAAGAGTTTGTGGACGAATGCGGCATTTCCAGATTGGCTGCTGGTAGAGCACACCCTTCGCCGGCAAGTCTTCACGGAAATCTACCGCCGGCTACCTGATGTGCCTGTCTAAATATACAATCGTGCCATGTGGTAAGTATCCGGGAGCTCAGCACCAGCTACCCAAGCGATGCGACTTGTGCTCGACAACAGACCTACGAGTCTGCTCTTTCAGCCGGACATTGATGACCTGTATCAAGCCAGCGGCATCACTTGCGAGTAAGCCCCGAAGCATGACAAAGAAGCTTCTGGAATCACGACAGTGATGCAGCTAGATGGCAAGAAGGGGGCCTGAAGATGGCGCTGCTATCAGGGCACTGCCGCCTGTATTCTCTTCTCCCGCACGAATTGCAGTATAATGCTCGCAACATCGGAATCCTTTTCACTCCTTGCTCTCCTTGCCTCAAGGGAGGGCTCTTCCTATATTCCGCACGGTCCACGAGCGTTTCAGCACGACAATTGATAAGGATGCTCGTACGGCCGGCCATGTTGCTAGCGCAACTCCCAAGATGAGTCTTCCTGAGTCCTCTCGTGCCTTCGGCGCTGGAAGAGATGTCAAGACGCCATCTGATGGCTGGCTTAAACCGAGGCTTTTCGGTGACAGCAAGCACTGCCTTACAAGTGACTACCATCAATCCTGCCAAGAAGAGAAAGGCATCCTGCCAAGAAGAGAAAGGCATCCTGCCAAGAAGAGAAAGGCGCTCAAAGACATCGCGCTTTCAGAGCTACAACTCCCACTCGAGCTTCTCTCGACCGCTGTCGTGTCTACAGAGTTGCTTAGAATCACTAACTTTCTGATTCACTTACCGGGAACACATGGAATCATCGGTTTCTTGGCCGCTGGTATGGTCAATGGCGTTGATTTGGTCCAGGATGGTCTAGTGCCGGTCTGCAGCCCTCTTGAAGGCTTTCAGACCGCAGGCATGTTCATTAACGCTGTCTTTGTACAGTAAAGCGATATGCCAATCCTAGCACTCATCGCCCTGGCCGTTGGCATCGCTTTAGCACACATTCTCGCATCGTCTCCTAAGCGCAATAACGTGCGTACCAGGACTGTCTTGACCGGCGAAGCCAAAGTTCGCTGCATCATCATGGCCGTTCATCTTGCGCTCATGGGTCTGGGCCTTGGGATATCAATTCTGAGTCAACTTGCCGCTCCGGAAGCCGTTGAGCTTCTTCAAATGTTCTCCTCTTATCGCGATACTTCTACTAATCGTCTGGGATTGCGGACTCCTTACATTTGACTACAACGTACGCAGACTAGCACGCTCGCGCTGGGCAAATCTGTAGGGCATTCCTAACTTGACATTGGAACAAATCCTTGTGATGCAGACAGCCATTCAAACTAGAGGCAACACTGGAGCAATGCAAGCTCCATGGGCACCTGCTGCGCCACCGCCGGTCGCTACCCCACCTGGAGTCGCTGCTCCATCACCAGTTACTGCTCCGCCGCCAGTCCCGGCTCCACTACCAATCCCTGCCAGCATGCCCTTCGTCACCCGGACAACACCCAACAATTCTCAGCTCCGAACTCTCGCTAACAAAATCATGGTCGACGACTTCCTCGCCGCTCTTCCCACTCCAACAGCCGCGTAGGCTGCTGTAAGAGAACAGACATGCAGTATCGATATGCAGGATTTCGTCGACCCGGTGCTAGTACCTTGTAGCGGGAATCACATTTTCTGTCGGAGTTGTATTCGTATGTCGCTGCTTGAGATCAGTCCACTCTGTCCGTGTTGTAGGGGCGTTGTGATGTCGAGGGATTGGGTTAGGAAGTGGAATAGGCGGCAGCGAGGATGAAAAGCAGGTGGAATTGGTGGATTGGGTGGATGGATAGGAATGGCGGGAAGCTGGAGGATGGGGTGGACATTACGATGAGGCGAGGAAGAAGCATTGTAGGATCTGTATAGGAATTGCAATGTCATGTTGCGTGTGTAACATCTGAGTGACATCTTTTGTAGCAGTATGGAGTGCTAGCGCAGCTTCTGCGTACAGAAACGGCTTGCTTCCACAGCGACAAGGACGTACATTCAGTTACAGCCACAGATAGCAAATCACTACTATGAGAGTGGGCTCGCTCCGCATCGCCAACTATATTGGACATATTTCTGCGGAGATAGATTGGTGCCTGACGCTGGCGCAACGGAAGGAGAACCTAGGAGTCTCTGTAGGAACAGTCCTTCCGACAAGTGCATTGAGTGGCCGCGGCAATGGAGCCGACAGCGCCTTCTAAAGTCATGGTCTAGTGGACCACCGGCTTGACAGAATATTCCTACAATTACACTTCTGTTGTGCCGACGAGCGCGGTCAGCGTAAGCAGTCCAACGACATTACCATTGGAATACAGGGCGCCGCAATCCTCTACTGAGACGCGTATAGCGGGTCGAGAAGGCTCAGTAAGATAGCATCGTTCAGATAGCGGGTCAGATGATGATAGGTTGCGCCACGACGGCAGTAGGTAGTGCAGTTGGTAGATTGTCTTATTAGCAGACTCCAGGTCCCAGAAGCAGGGGCGGTTGGTCCATAGGAGTGCTACCTTCTCCAGAGAATAGCAGGGAAGACGCAGACTTAGTTGAGAAAGTGCATCGTCACTACATCAGAACTGTAACGCTGTGGTACGAAGAAATGCGGGACTGTGGCGGGGATCAAAATGCGAAACTTGGGGGGAAACAAATGCGAATCAGAAGTACAAACAAAAGAAATGCGAATTCGAAGTACAGCGAGAACAAATGCGAAACTGTGGAGGGATAAACTACTAGGTTGTCGTAGAGAATGATACGTTAGCGCTGATTATAACCAACTAGAAACATTTGGTAATCAATCGAATGCTATGCAGTGATACGTAGGTAGAGGCGCTTTGTTGATCGTAGATATGTTCCCGACGTTTCTATGTCTTTTGTTTAAGAAAAGTAGACCTCGGGCACGCGGTATATACATTTTGACTTCACCTGGAGCTGATTGCGCTGCAGGGTAAGTTTTGCAAATGAGGCGAGGCCGCGCTATATTTCAAGTTTCACAGCACGTGTATAAGATGCATTCTACGACAAATTATGTAAGTGGCTCCCTTGTCTATCTTCTCTCTATACACTATTGCTAGATATTCCGCTCTACGCGACAAGGCACGTGCTCTTAATGCCTACTCCTCCTCATCCCATCTTGACCGTCTTAGTAAGGCCGAGGTTAAGCTACGACAACTCTGACGGGTAGACAGCGTCTTTCGTCAACTCCTTTACCTTGAGCGCGTTCTGTAGAACACGGCGGTATTGGCTCCGTTTCGACCCAGTCTTCTAGCATCACCTACTGGCCGCTACATATTCAGCGCCCTTAGCATAGTCTGCTTCAACGAGCTTCACCCAGCGTCGACTACTCTGAGCCCAATGGCGATGCACCTAGCTTAACAAACTGTAGATGCTTACTCCACCAGCAGCTGCAATAGCGACTTGCGACTTAGATAGACCCTTTGCTCGTTACCTCCGCTGTTGATACGTAATTCCAAGCTGGACAACATACCTCCACTCCTACAAATACTGTAGTCTGTATGTTAGTGTCGCATACTCGGCGCTGTGCTTCACCGCGTCGCTTCAATACCACTGCCACACCACTTCACTCCGTCTCTGCCAACTACTAGCCGATAATCTATAGCGTAGCAGCAAGTAGGGTACCCGAAGTTTCGAAGGACAGCGTAGAGAAGGTCTGTATTATGTTTTTGTTCAGAGGTTGTATCTGCTAGTAGTGCTTAATCCTATGGCGAGATCTGGTATTGCTTGTGAAAGGTAGGCCGTACCGTTAAGACCTGCCAGGAGCCGAGCCAGTTCTGCTGAGGGCGCTTTGTGCTTCGGTAGCCTTCGACAATCGTCGTGGAAGCGACTGTCCTACTCGTGCTCCGCTTGCGCAAGATTTGGGAACCTAATGCTTCGAGCCGCGGTATGATCTAGTATCTGCGATAAAGTAGGCATGAGTCTCGTGCTCAGACCGCGCCAGATGCTTCATGCCTTGGCATGCAACAACAATCAACATCTCGGGGCTCGCTGAAGTAGAACTTGTGTTCTATCTTGCCGGCCTTCGAACGGTTCTCATCAACTTGACACTTTTCTGCTGTAGCGCCTCGCAAGTAGTAGGATCTGCTTACCAAACTCGCTGTCCGACGAAGAAAGATGTGCTGCCTTACTGTCACCATCAGGCTCCGATGGCGATTGTCTTGACATGAGGCAGCGTTTCTGCTCCGTTGAATTGAAGGTCGCCCTGGCCGGGTAGACGGGTCTTACCGGCAATATTGTTGGCTAGTTGATGTGCGTAGCCGCTGCTGCAGATAGGTACTGTGCCGATGAATCCTGACAGAAAGTTGTGCACGCTGCTTAGGCGACTTCCATATCGGTGATGCAGAGTTTCAAGTACGCTAGTGGATAGATGATTGTAGCCAGTGCTGCAGTCAGATACAGAGCGCATGAGTCCGTTGGCTGGCTTGGCAGATGGAAGTCTGCAGGGTAGTTGTCGGACGTGATACATATAGCGGTAACAGGCCGGACAGAATGTTGTGCGCGCTGCTTGGGAGGCTTTCGTCTCGTGATGCAAAATCCCAGAGATGTCCACTGATAAATGCTTGTAGCCGGTGCTGCAGATATGTTCCTAGCGGCTAGAAGTGCGCAGGATGGCTGTCCGAAGTGATACGGGGAGCCGGAACAGGTCTGACAGAATGCTATGCACGCTGCTTGGGCATGAATATGCTACTCGGCGACGGCTTCTTAGGCTGTTGCGGAGGACCTCTTAATGGATTACATAGTAGACTCGCCTTGACCAACTCAATTTTCGACAAGGATAAGTTCGCGACAAGGACAGGATCGCGGCCTTATCGTCGCCATCCGGCTTGGGTAGCTTGGGTGTTGACTCGCCTTACCCAACTCAATGTCCGACAAGGGCAGGTTCGCGGCCTTATCGTCGCCATCCGGCTTAGGTAGTTTGGGTGTTGACTCGCCTTGCCTAACTCAATGTCCGACAAGGACAGGTTCGCGACAAGGACAGGATCGCGGCCTTATCATCGCCATCGGCTTAGGTGGCTTGGGTGTGGGCGACTGCATTCTCGCAAATATATCGGCCAGTAGTAGTCGATCTATCACGTCGCGCTTTTGTAGCGACAGATGATCACCAGATGAAGTCCGGCTAAGATCGCGCTCTTTGACCATGTCCAAAGATGTCAATCAGTTACTCACGATGTCACTGGGAGACCGTGTGTTGGTTTGGCCCGTGCAGGTAGGTGTTGGCGATGAAGTCTCGCAAAGCTGTTGACCAGTAGTGCTTGATGGATCAGATCACGCTTTTGTGGCGACGAATGATAGTCAGATAAGGTCTGGCCGAGTTTGAGATATTTCACCACGTCCAAGGCAGTGATCATGTCACCGAGGATGTGTTTTTGACGATGTTGTTGACATGAGACGGACGAGGTAGTAGCCCTGAATTGCTCGAGCTATGTAGGAAAGTCCTATTGCCTAGTGCATGGCAAGGTATCCTTCCCACCTACCAAGCTCGGCGTTCCTCCCGCTTGAGCAGTCATAGAAGCATGTTCTCATCCCATCTGCCCTCCTCTGCCTTCCCTGCTTTCCTCTTCCACGCAGGCAATCGCCCTGGTGTACTGGGGGCATCGCCTTCGCTGCTGCCGTGCTTTCCAGCTTACACCTTCGCCGCGAAGGTCTGCATCAGCCATGTGCTCTTGCTTCAGGAGTGTGCGCTTTGGTTGCTCATCAAGCTCTTCCTCAGGCATGGCAGTGCAACGTCGTTACCATTGCGATTGAGGCTGTGCAAGCACCGCTTCCTGTTGTTTCGCAAGATTCAGTCACCGCACCAGCTTTCTGAAAAACGGATCAATAACCGGAGAAGGTTCTCAAACTTATTATGAGACATTTTCAGGCTTAAGCTCAGGGTGAAAATCCGCGAGTGTGAGCGTGATGGCGTGATCACGAGCAGTGCTATCTGGGATAGGAGGCGTATACTGGTGAGGCCTCGTTCGCGAAAAGCCGCGCCGTCGTCGTCAAAGTCTAGTCGCTGGAGGCAGAAAATTGCTGTTCTGTCGAAAGCGGGTTACAGCGGATGTGGGAGTCGCTGTCCCAAGAGGTGCTCGTTGGCGTCTCTTGACAGTGCTCAGCGCCAATGGGGACAGATAAGCTCGGCTACAGGCGGTGAGCGTAGGTCTGGGCAGAGCGCGACAATAGAGTCTAAACTCTTGCTTTTCCACTTCGTCCTGCTTCTTCGATCCCATTTACTACGGCCTACAGTGGCTTTGTGCGGTTGTCATCTTTCTCACAATCACCGGTCGCATGCGCATCCACGATAGCACTGGAATCGCTGCACTGCGCGGCTACTTTTCCCTCTCCTCTTGATTCTTCCTATCTTCCTCCCTCGCCAGAACGTCATAGTTGTTGCCAACGGTGAAAAGTCCGGTTTCTAGCCAGACGTCTGGCGCGTCGCACGCAGCTCCCGCGTGCAGTCTCGGCTGTTGCAGAACGACACTTCAGATATGATGGTCGGACTTCCCGTCAAAGGCTCATTGGATTCGCTAGGCATGCGCGCACAATGAATGTCGCCTCTGATCGTCTTGCGCGCGCGCGTCAAACCATGCCCAGGGGCGTCAGCATGAAGACGCGCCTCGAGTCAGGCGAACGCTGATGAAGGTATCGAGACCTCGCACTCATCCCGGATATCGTGGTCGTTTCGAGAATATCATCGTGGAAGTCGGCGTGCAGTGAAATCGCGCGGCGCTCGTTGGAGGTGACCGAATGGTGTAGAAGATAGCTTTCGCGAGGGCGATAGAGATGGCGGTAAGTGTGATGTAAACGATACGAACACGAGTCCGCTGGCAGACATGAAATCCTTCCGCACGACCTGTGACGAGGTAGTCGGTGAGTCGAAAGACGAGAAACAGAGCATAGTACAGTTCATGACTTGAGCGCGATCAGAGGAGCAGCTTGGCCTACTAAACCATCTTCGCCGGTCTGCAACGCCCGCCTGCCGACTCGCGCTAAGTCTTGTTAGGGACGGAGCTCTGCTTCTACACACGAGAAACAACTTGTTTCTGTACTTCAGCGTATCGATTCCCTCGAATAACAGCACAACGCACCGAGTGATGCGTAATATGAATGGATATATCGATAGTATATCAGTGAAAGTAGGGTATGTGCGAGTCTTGAAGCGAAGTGCCTACGAACAAGCTGCGAACAGTCAAAAAACGACATTCTTAGTACTCAACTTTCTGTAACATTCTTCCGATATTCGTATAATATACTGGTTATGCGCAATATGAATCCACAGTTCCCTACTTATACTTATATACTATCGATCTATATATTTATATTACGCATAACTCGGTGTGTTGTTACGCGAATAGGCTTCGAATATACCTAAATATACCTGAAGTATGCGCATTCTGCGGTATGAATTATCTCGTAAGACTTTAGACCCAGACCGCTAAGCCTAAAAAAGAGGGTATAGGGTCTGAAGCGAGTCGTACTGAGTATGTCGCGATTCGACTGTCCGTAGCTTGTCCGTAGCTTGTTCGTAGGTACTTCGCTTCAAGACTCGCACATACCCTACTTTCACTGATATACTATCGATATATCCATTCATATTACGCATCACTCGGTGCGTTGTGCTGTTATTCGAGGGAATCGATACGCTGAAGTACTGATTTAGAGTTTCTGAGATTTGAGTTTCTTCCTGTGTGTACATCGGGAGCTCCCTATTAGGGAGCTGCTACCGAGGGGAAGACATCTTTGGCGACACACTGTAACATATAAGCAATGCGAGTCGTCACATGCAGCAGTCGCTCATATCTCTATGAGATTCTTGACTCATCTGAAGCTAAGAGAGATCATAATGCGAGAACAAAAGCGAGGCTCTTCCGTCGAAGCAAGTGAATGCGACTTGCGATGCAGACACAATACTTAGCGAATAAATGCGAAGCTCCAGCTTTCAAAACAAATGCGAGGACCACAGCTCCCCAAACAAATGCGAATAACTTTGGCCATGGCAAACGTGACTGCAGTCCTCGGGCAGCTTCACGCCCTACTGAGGAGCTCGTTGTACTGACAGGCCATCGCAATCATCAAGATCAGGCGCTGCACTTTCCTTACCTTCCCAGCTACATCGCTAAAGCAAAAGTGTGCTGGACTTTCTTTCGTCCACTGACGTAGCAACGCTGGATCTCAAAGCAGCTGACGTGCATCTCCAGACTTCCAAGCGTAGGCGTGGATCCCTGTGATTTGGTAACGTACGTGGAAGCGAAGGAGTACTGCACTGGACGCCGCTGGCCTTCCGACGTGGATCTTGAAAAAGATGTCTGGTCTCATTCTTATGTCTAAGAAGCTAAGATCCTGTAGGATTCATAAGTAGTGAGCCGTCATACTAAGCTGCTTGTTTCTTGTACGCGTGGTTCCTATACTGATCGTTCTTCGATCGCATCATACAAGATTAAAGACCTCAATGAAGTCTGGCTCCATTCATGAGAACCCGCTCTTGGTGATCAACAATGGCATCTTATCTCTTCTACTTTCTGTTGAAGACGAGAGACGACGTCGTTATCTCTCTATACACGAGAGTCCCGCTCGTTGGTGCTGCGAACTCCCGTAGAGATGTATGCAGCGTCAATCAGCGTGTTCAGAGAAAGCCGTGATTCAAGCGAATTAGGAGGTAGCATCTTGGGTCAGAATCGTCGCGACTGTCTGTAGCCGCGGACAACTCATCTCCAAGATACCATCATGAGGTCTCATTTTGTGTTCGTTCTTATGATTCCTCCTGGCGAGACTCAAACTCCTGTCAGGATCGAGGACGAAGATCTGTGTACAGAGGCTTTATCAGAGACTCTCAAAATGCCGCAGATCAAAGTGAGCAGAGCTTCCTAAAGGCTTGAGACACAATGAGTTGTGGTTGAGCTAAGTGGTATCACTCTCATAAACTTTCAACAACACTATCGCCTCAAGACGACTGGAATTCTAAGCCTTGCCGGCTGGCAGACGGCGTGTAATGTACAGATGTTCGCCACATCGAGACCACTTTACGTTGTTGCACACCTATGCCACGAAAGGGCCGACTCTGTACAGTAAGTCACCAGTAACATCGTCCCTTCCCGAGCCTTCAAAACAACTCCAAAGACGAAGCTTCACTTTTGTAGCCTCAATCCTCGTCCTCTACCTTGTGAGCATCCACAATAGCTTGACCTGCATTCACAAGCTCACCGAGCTCATTGACCAGCTTGGCCTTCTTGTTGGAATTTGCCTGCTGCACAGCAGCGACTTCCCCAAGGCTCATACTTGTCCAGGTTACCAGATCACGCAATCCTCCGGACAGCCCTCGCTTCGCGAGTGCTTCGGCCTTCCGTCGTTCATAGTCTTGTAACATTCGCTCCGCAGCAGAACGATTTGGATCGGTCGATTCTAAGCTGGTAAGGAAGCTTGTACAGGTTGAAATGATGCTGTCGATATCTGCAGTGAAAGCCGTGGTAGGAGGTTGAGGCGCCGCGTCTGCGCATTGACGGATCAATTGCAAGCTTTTTGAGTAGTCCCGAAGCGTGCTGGCTCCATTAGCAAGTGTTATGAGGTCAGTCTCAAAAGCATCAAGACCATTCCTAATAGTGGTCAGGCTTGCTTTGGACCGAGTCTGGTTGAATACCGCTCCCTCGGTGGGCACAGGCAGCTCGGGAAGCTCCATGTTGTTCATGACTTCTGAGATGCGACCACGAGACTGGGAATTGCTCAAAACAGCGAGCGCGCCGATCCATGCCCACACAAAGATCTTGTCTGGCAGCGGCACATCGACAATGTAGCAAGTGGCGGCAGCAATGCATCGAATGAAACCACTAGGGTCATCATTGTGGACATCAAGATGCGTAGGCAGAGGTTTCCGGATATGCGAATCATCTGAAACACCCTCGAGTTCAATAGCCAGCTCAGCAGGAACACATGCCCTTAGTGTCCCGAAGTTGATTGTTGACGAATCGGCGTACACTGTGATGCTTGCGGCGTGTGCGTCGTCGCGCTGCATACAGACCAGTGCCCAGCCAGCGTGATTGGCGACATCATGCTCGGGCATGGGATCTTCTATGCGTGGAGCGATAAGAGCGAGAAAGAAGTACGGTGCTTGGCCGTCGTCCACGTTACTGTCAGCATCGTTGTCGGAATGGAATATTGTGAGGAAGTCGTGACGGCTTTCAGTGTCGATGGAGTCACGAAGATGGCATCCAGCAGAGAAGGTAGTCAGGAATGTCCGAGCGAGCCTCAAGACGTCGGACCACGGTCGCGCGTTGGCATCGCAAGAGGCGTTGGCAGCATCGATATATGTGCGCTTGAAAGCGGATGTCTGACCTTCGCCGTGCGCTGGGCCGCGTAGTCCGGATGGTGTTGGAGAGATGTCGCGTTTCCGCTTGTTGGTCCTGCCACCTTTCATCATGTTGTCTGCCAGGTGGGAGCTGTGGTGTCCAGGAGAGCCCGGGCGCTGATCGACCGGCGGCGATGCAGGCGGAGAATCGTGGAGTCGTCGGGTAGGTGATGGCAAATGCTCCGGCTGCGGCGGCAACAAAGACGATCGCGACGGCGACGTATCGTGCAAGTATCGCTTCAGTTGTTGCTGCTGGTATTGGTCATCGTGTCGATGTCGCGTTTGCTGATGTTCGCGGGCTTGAACGTGTTGTTGCTGTTGTGAAGTAAGTGTGGTAGCGGGGTTCGTGGCGCGCGTAGTTGGAAAGGGCGGAGTCGGGCCGTCCCACAAGTTGAATGACAGGGATTCATCAACATCTGCGAAGGAAGGTCGATCCTCGAGGACATTGTGAGCAGCCACACCACGACCTTGCTCCCGCTCCGGTGAGCTATCACCACCATCCCGATCAAACTGACCGTCTGCAGCGCCGGCCAGATCTGCATCACAACCCATCACACTATCGTCGTGCTGCGCGTCATCATCATCTGTCGTACTGACCCGACCTGCACTGTCCTCCTCATCCGCTATGCTGTCCTGACCTGCCATAACGTGGCCTGATTGTCCACCATTCTGGCCCGTATTGCCGCCTCGTTCTGTCAACACGCCCTGTTCGCTTGTGGTGTCGCCCTCATCTTCACTCCCATTCTCTCGCTCTTCGCCGACCTCGGATTCAGGAGTGGGCTGCTGTGGCACACGTTTGCTCTTACGCGTGGAAGTAGCTTTTGGTGGAGAGTGCATGTTGAACCTTTCCTGAGCCAGCTTCTTTGCAACTCGGCAGTCTTTTGGCCGCCACGCTGCCGTCTTGCTATCACCCCTGGATGTGCCTTCTCGAAGCAGCCGTGAATGTCGTGCTTCATCCAATAGGTCGACTGCTTGCGCGAACGTGAGCCCAGTGCATGTTGTCTCATCGCACTGATCCGGCTGTTTCTGGCTGTCCTGAGCGGATCCCTCTGCCGCTGAGTTCACCGTCGCTGGGCCGCGCATGCCAGCCAACTTGCGAAGGTCGATCATGAAGATTCGCGTCAAGCCATCCTTGCCGAACTGAGCGTACAGCCGGAGGCCGCTCATTGCGTTGTGCCACTCGAATTTCTCAGACTGAAGGATATGCACATTACTGCGAATGTCCTTGTCGGTGATGGTAGGATTGCAGTATGTAAAGTCGAAGAACGCCTGTAGTTGTACCCTCACAGGTTCGTGCTTAGGATGGTTCTCCACTGCTGGTGCCGCAATCTCCTGAATTTTGTGTTCCTGCCACAGCACGCGGTACGATTCCAGCGCTTGTTGTGGGTCGGTCTCGATCTCTTCCTTGATTGTGTCAAGACGTTCGGAGATGTCATCCTCGGTCGCATCAATTTGTCCTGCGCTTTGCTCGTCTCCTTCTCCTGCAGCCTGTCCCTGCTGTCTGACAATGTGATCATGCTGCTCTGCAAGTTGTCCAGCAGGCGAATGTGCCAAGTGGGGCGAAGATCGCTCGTTCGTCTTTCGAGGCCGGCGCTTTGGTGGTGCCTTTGTTTTTCTTCGTGCCGTTGGTCTGGCTTCAGTCGCGAG
The DNA here is from genome assembly GCA_013248845.1 of Passalora sequoiae. NCBI lineage: Eukaryota > Fungi > Ascomycota > Dothideomycetes > Mycosphaerellales > Mycosphaerellaceae > Passalora > Passalora sequoiae. Next base: position 99,837 of record WSQC01000009.1, on the reverse strand, counting down.
AGCGGCCGCTTGTGGTCGTGACGCCGCTTCAGATGGTGTCGTCGTCGGAGGGATCGTCGCAGCAGGTTGTATCGTGGTCTGTGGTTGTGCCAATGATGATACTCGAAGCATCTTGCCAGGCGTGCTGCGATTGTTCAACCTAGCCATAGCCCACCTCCGAACGCGGGGCTGCTAGTGCACGAGCGTTATGCATACGGAAATGTATGCACGCGTGAGATGCGCCGACCGTCACTTCATCGTCCGAGGTCATGAAGCACGTTTTGAGTCGTCTGTAGGCTTGAGGAAAGGGCGTCTGATTGAGCGACTGCTCGCTGGAAGGTCTGTATCGCGCTCGTGCACGGATGATGAAGCGTAACAGCGAACAAGTCGAGATAAATGTAGATATGAAACAAGCAGCAGGTGGCTTCCTGCAGAGACGGCAGTATTGAAGCTGCCTGTTATCATTTCATTGGATCAGAACAGAGTACTTCGCATCTGTTTGATGCGCGGTCAGGGCCTTGCGGAGTTGTTAGCATTTGTTGTCCGAGAAACGGAAAAGCTTGGCTTTTCCCCGCATTGTAGCATTTGTCAGGCATCAACTCAGAACAGAGCAAAACAAATGCGAAGCTAGCATGTGCTTCATCCGCTGTTGCACGGCTTGCGTCATGGTAGTGCTGTCTCTCTCCTCACACCCGTTGCCTATTCGTCAAAGACAAACCCATCTGTTCGGAGGCTCATTTCCCGAAGATGCTTCGACCTCGAAACAGCTTACAACTGTAGTAATGGGTCTATTGACGTTTTACCCTTACAAATGCGAAATCGCAGCAGCAAATCCTTCGGGGTCAAGACACTGCAAGGCCACCAGCTCTAAGGCACATGAGCGGATACATGTAGTTACACACAGATCAAGCGCAGACTGCTGCTACTGATACTGTGGATAGACACAAACACTGCTTGCTTGCCTACGACCACCTCTCCACCACACGCATCACATATGCACATGACAATCTGAGGAATTTCTCCACGAACTCACGAGCACGCCAAACTAGGCTTTTGGTCAATACGACGTGTGTTGAAGGAGAGATGACCCCGAGCCTCTACGTATGGATAATATGAGTATGCTTGGTGGGAAGTGGTGTATATCATATTATGCGCAACCTTCATTCTGGCAGTCGCGTGCAAGCTTTGGCAAATTTCCTTTCGAATGCAGTGAGCATTCTGTGGACCGGGCGCTCGTAACGGTCCACAGTGTCCTCATCAGACCGACGATGCCTGGAGGCGAGATGGACTCTTTCTTCCGCACGCATCAGTTGAACAATAAAGCAACGACGAATATTGAGCTGGCACGATCTTCATGAAGATGACACAGGCATGGAGTCATCGATGGTACGACGCATAACAAGCACAGTCTCCAAACAGCACTGTGGCCACGACAGCCACAGTCCCGGAGCCTACCTGCAGCAAAGGCAGTCGCTGACATCATGCTGTTCCATTTTCACATCTGAGATGCTGCTGCTGGATCTTATCGGCGACGTCATGTTTGCCATGGCGAACGGCAGGAGAAGCCATGCTTTGACCGGTCAAGGTCACATATCCTGCAGCGAAGGAAAGTTAGGCTGGCACGAATGCAACTTGAGGAAGTGCGAAACCGAGTGTCACTGGGACTACCCCAGGAACATCAAGCCAAACCATCATCATTTATACCAGGCGGGACATTCGAGACGAGCCTTGTGCTGCACTCAAACGGCCCTGGGACAGTACTGCTCAAGGTTGCTTGATGGCGAGGGAGCAGCGAGACCGTGCTGTTGCTTTCTTCGCTGCCAAACAGTACTATACCTGCACATCTACCAATTGTTCGCCAGAGCAGTATTCAAAACAGCACCACAGCTTGGGCATTCGTCCGCTGATGAACAACAACAGGTCATAAGAGCGTCGCGACGTCTCCACTTTTCACAATCGAATTCAGTGCTGCTACGCTGCCTGGGCGGTACATCTCTGGTTGCAACCACCGAGCAAGAAAAGTACCAGGACCAAGGAAGAACAAGCAAGACAAGAGGAACATGATGCCATCAGCATGCGGAGCAAGCACGAAGCCGGCTACATAGGCAGCGCTATGAGCAGGAGCAGCCTTCTGCGAACAAATGTTCCTGCGCCACACAACAACCAGACCACTACATAACAAGTTGCAACACTTGACACGCGCCGAAATGCCGCCCAGCCACTGAGAATCAGCAGTATCTAGTGAAACTGTCCCGCAAGAAGTGTCGGACTCTGTATCGAGCACGAGAGCAGAAGACTCACGCCAATATGCGTTCGGGTGACTGGCTGTTAGAAGGAATCCATGGAAAACCAGTTGCAGGTGCAAGACTGATGCTCAGCACAAGAGCTCGCCTCGGGAGTCTGAACGATCGTCTTCAGCCAGAGATGTAGCGGCACCGCCTTTGATCGTAAAATCCTGTTGTTTTCAATAGTTGACGTGTGTTATGAAGGGGTGAAAGTGCTAAGCGGCTTCTGCAAAGATGTGCTTTTTGCCATGGCTGTATAGGGAGTTATGACCGCTGGCCAAGGCTGTATACAGACGGGCCCTTGTCTTGCCGATGTTTCGGAGCGTGAATGTATGTTGCCGCCGGCCACGGATAATCTCAGATCGCAACGGTGCTGGGATAGCTAATAGCTGTGCTTTCAATGCCACTATACGAGATGGCCGTGATGCCGTACTTTTCGGGTTTTGCGACCATTGACGCGGTGTTGCTCCGTCGGTATGGAAGAGGTCAGCTTTGATACGTATAATATGCTGGCAGCTCGGCTCTGGAAGGCATACTGGGTCAATCATGCCAGTGAGTAGAAGGCTGGAAGGATCTTAGGCTCCATCGTATGCTCTGGACTGGTATCAAATTGGACTCAATACGTATCGAAGACGGTGGGCCTGGCACGAGATCAGCATGCGCCAATCGAATGCGTTTACATGTACGCGCCGGCACAATACATGTATGCGCCAGGACAATGTATGTACGCGCTAAGACAATGCGCCATTGACTCCCTGCTGGCCAAAGGACCGATCACCTCCACTATCATCGCATAACCAACATAGCGCCTGAATCTCTTTGAACGAATTTCGACACTAGCCAATCTCTCCCGCTGCACATCTTTTACAGGGCCACGGGGGCTGATTCGGCGACTACTCGAGGCAGTCTCCATTCTCACGCTTTTGTACAGCGCAGCGAATGTACTCTGGCCGGCACTTTATGGTCAGCGCATCACGCCTCTGTCATCGCCATTTATTGCACTACTAAAGCGCACCTTGTCTTTGCTCTTGCTCTTCCATACAAGATCATGCGTTGGTCAGTCCTTCGGATCTCGATCTCACTACCGAGCTACAAACTGGACTCTCCCAATTCTGGTCCCAGAGTCTGAGCTATTACAAGAGTGACATCGTTAGAGGCGAAGGTTTCGGTCAACACGCCTACGGGGCTATGCCTTGGCTGCGAGGCTGGCATCCTCGACCTTACGACTCTACTAATGGTTAGCGGCTGCAGTTGATGGCTCTAGCTAGAAGAATCTTTGTTCATGCATAGCATCCTCAGCGCATGAGTAGGCGACATCGCAACAACGAACGGCGCACAAGCAGTGGTCTGAAGGTGACAACCAAGATAACGAGCAACCCAAGCAGATGGTCTTCCAATCCCCGACACAAACTGCATTGCATAATGCCGCGGTCACTGCTACAGACAACGGCACAATGCGACATAACAACGCCCTATATGTGACGTCAAGGAGTGCGGCACGCTTTAGTTATAGGTATCTCGAGCATGGACGAGGACAGCAAGCGCCGGCTAAGCGCGCTTGAAGGAGATTGAATGTCAGCGAACACTTGCTAACGCCGGTAAGGAGAGACATGAGTTTCTCGAGAAAATCCGTACCATCAGAGCGGAACCACAGATGTGGAGCAGGAGGGATCCATAGCTCCTCCAGCAGCTGACTCAGTCGACAGTGGAGGAGCGAAAGGCAAGACTTTGTGGACTGAAATTTTTTTTGATCGCAGGGTCGGCCACAGGAGATGTGGAGACGGTGTCACAAGCAGCAATCATAGCAGCTAAAGCTTCTAGAGATCATTGATAGCCGAGCTAGCAGTGTGTCACATAAGCTCAAGATGAGGCAAGAAAGTTTCTCGGACCAGCAAAGCCTACGATGATCATAAACATAAACGAGGGCATGGTAGAGATTGATGACGTCTCTAGTGCACCATTACTATCACGCGAGGACTAACCCGACGATGAAGACGAGTCCGACAGCGACAGTGATGTTGAGACTGACCTTACTCAACCCTGATTGAGCACTGCCCGCCATTTTTGTACGCAGACTTGTGTTTGGATCTCCTTGCGATGCTACCGACAGCCGAACTAGGAGGGCTATGAAAGCCGTTGTCCTGAGGACATACAGCACCAAAGGGCGGACGCTGCTACAGTAAGAACGAAGAAGCGACTAGAATCAACGACGGCTAATACATTTCCGGATCCCAATTCGTAATAAGGGCAGGCCCGAAGATCACTTTGCAACTTGAGAAGTCCTAACAGTCAAGGATGGGTAGTAGCAGTCAGTACGAGGCCTTAGGGTTATCCCTCTATATCTCTAGCTCATTCCTTATACACCTCCTTACACTCTCTACCGCAGTCTCCTCCTTTATAGCTTGTATTACCTCTGTAGGCAAGGGAGATGGTTCAGCGCGAAGGGCCTCTAGATCACCGCTGAGACTGACGATAACGCGGCGGACGAGGGCTGCGGGCCCGAGGGAGTCTAGGCCTTCTTCGGGTTCGAAAATAGGGAGGGAGACGCCGCCTTCGCTATCGTCGGAGGATGCGGCGTCGTCAGCGTCAATGTGCGGGGAAGCGTTCTCGGCGTTATTGTTGGCGCTAATGGAGGAGCTGTCGTTGTCGTAGTTGTCGTAGTAAGCAGACGCGTCATGAGAGTCGCTATTGGACTTTGTAGAGGAGCTCTCGGCAAGGGAGTAGTACGCTCCGGAGGCGCTTGAGGCGTCGTCGTTGTCCTGCTCGTGCTCGTGCTCGTTCTTATCGTCCAGGAGTGGGGGGTATACTACATCCAGCTCATTGCCATCTTCAATAGACTTCGACTCGCTAGACCCAGATGGTGGCGTCATGGTCCCCATTGTCGCGATGTCGTTAGTGTTGTCAGAGGCGTTGTCGACGTGACCGTTAGACTTGGCAGAGAAGCTGTCGTTGAAGGAGTAATACGTGTCCGAGACGCTGGATGTATCGTCGCTATTCTGCTCATAATCGTGCTCGTCGTCAGCAAAGGAGTGCAAGGAGGAGCTTGTTGCAAGCGGCTCATTTTCAGCTTCGATAGTCGGTGGTGTTGTCTCGACATTGTCGTCAATAGGATAGTAGCTACTCGAGGATTTGGCGGCACCGTCATCATTGTCAGCTTCTCTGCGACCGTTCTTCTCGTTTTCAAACAGCATGACGTGGATTTCGCGTAGCAGCTGCTGTTGTCGCAACTCACTAGCCTTTATTCCAGCCTCGATTTCTGCCACGGCTAAAGTTGGCAGGGAGCTGACCTCAACAATACCCTCGTGGTCATTCTCGGCTGGTGTGGCAGGAAGAAGGATTTTGTACGCTGCTTCGTCGTTGTTTCCGTCTAGGAGGTCGGCAGGGCTAGCATTCTCATCCTGCGCTGGAAGTCCCAAGGCAGGAGAGGACGAAGTAGACGATGTTGCAGACGGGGTCAAGCACTCACCAGCACCAGTAGCACTTGATGTCGAGGAAGCTGTATCGACATCGAGGTCCTCGACCCAGCGCTCTGTCTCCTGCATTCTCTGGAGTGGCTGCATGGCTGTTCAAGTCTTGCTCGGGCTTTCTTCTGTCTTGTTCTGTTTCCGAGGTAGATCGCGAATCGCGTTCGACTGCTGTAACGTTTCTGTGCTTGTGCTTGTGCTTGGAGTGCAGAAGGTGCACAGATGGACTTCTTTCACTTCAAGCGTTTTGGAAATGGTTGGGAAAGGAAATCGGATTGTAGGCTGAAAATCCTCGATATCCGCACTCGTAGGAGTTGCGTTATGCGTAATGCGTTATGCGTAGGCACCTATTGTCCTCAGGACCGTGAATGGTTCGAGTATACAAAGCACGTTGTCTTGCCGAAACGACACATGACAATGTCGAGTGTCGAGTGTATAAGAGAAGCCGGGTTGGAATAGACATTGCATTGTTCGAGTATCTAAAGCGGATTGTCTTGAGTATACAAAGTCTATCGTTACGCTAGGTTTCCACATTAGGTAGGCGAGATTTGAAAGAGACGAAGTGCAAAGAGCATACAGGTCAGTGACACAGCGTCCTTACTTGTGATTTCCTGAAGCCTCGATGCCGTGATTGCTCGAGTCTTGAGCCTCTTCACGCACATGTAGATATGCCAACTAGAAGCCGTGTCTAGATATTGCATCCATGAAACGATATACACTTGACCCAGGCTGTTGAAGAGATTGCCGGTACTAAGAGCCATGAATCATAGAAAGATCCAGTAGTGTGCATTTCATACTACAGAGCCAGGTGCCAATTGGATTGACCCAAGAAGCATGATCCTTTCCTGTGAGATTGAGGTGCAGGAGCGGTATGACACTGGGTGTAGGAAAGCCACTAGTGGCCGTGCCCAAGTCCAGCTTCTTGCCAGTGCCACAGTTTAGCTTGTCGACAGTCCCAAAGTGCGTTGTGCTCAGTACCAAGGTCTAGCTCTTGTGACTGATAGACCCAACTCGTAGTAGCTGCCAAATTCCAGCTCGTTGTGATTGCGATGTCTAAAGAGCACCAAACTGATCAGAGACCACTACGAAGGCGTAGTTGGTTCTAGCTACGCCAATAAGTCGTCCGGTGGCCTTGCTTGTTCAATGCAAGCCTCCACTTCGTGTACTTGTCCTTGCCCTCATAGGACGCTGAGACTGCTGCCATGTCCTGCGAATGCGATAGTTTTGTGCTCGGGTAGTATTACGATTGTTGAAGGCTACGAAAGAACTATGTTCAATGTCTCCTCTCCGCTAACATCTGCCTAAGGGCTTCCTGAGCCGTACCCTTACGGACGTCCTGACAGCCTGTCTTAGGTGTCGTGTTCTCTTTACCGATATCCATCGTGTCTTCCTCTTCCGAGGGCTTGTCTATCATCTCACCTACACGCTCGTGCTCAAGTACGGCATTACCATCATCTCCCACTACGAGTGATAACTTCCGGTTCATTTGCCGGTGACTCGGATGGTATCGTAACGATCGAGTGGAGGATTGCTTCCGGAGTGAGTTTGTTGAGGATGCGTGGCGGAGTGCACTGGTCGAAGGTGTGTGTCTGAGTGAGTTGATTGGAGGCGTGTTGCGAAGCGAATGAGTCGAGCGTGCGTTACGGAATGACTTTTGCAGCGTCGGCGAGCTGTTCGCAGAGTGCAGTTCTAGTCGCGACTTCTTGCGACCCGGTACGAGAAGATGTAATGGTGTGGAAGACGACGGGGTCGATGATATGGGCGGAGTCGGAGAAACGTTGGAGCCGAGAATGAGGTGTGCGGGCACGGGTGGGAAGCCACGTGCAGGTTGCGGGACATTGACCCCACCAAGTTCATGCTGACGCAATTGCGGGGCATTGACCCAGCCGAACCGATGATCAGATTGCGAGCCATTGTGACCACATGCATTCTCCTGGTTACCAGACCTCACCGCATTGTTGCGTTGGGAGATGAATGGCAGTGTCTTGGCACCATCAAGCTGCTGAAGATATGGCGCTGCTACGCTGGAGGCAGGACTCTGAATTTGTATACCCAGCCCGTGTACCACCTGATTTTGCACCTGCGCCTGCGGCTGCGGATCGAAGCAAGGCTGATGAGACCGCGCACGATCAAAGGCTGGTAGAGAACGGCACAGATTCTGCATTGTCGCATCGGCAGATATGAAGGACTGCAACGCGTCTGACGTCGCTTCGAGATGCTCTCCTGGCTGAGATCTCTGCGCAGTCATCACATTGCGACTGTGATGAAGTGGGGCATCAAGATGCGCTGCCGGAGCGGATTGCTGTGGAAGTCTGTATGCATTCGGAGGTGTGAATGCATTCCGAGTCAAGGGCGCTCGACCGCAAGCGCTCGAAGGAGGCAGTGTAGACGAGGAGATTGGAGTATACGGCTGTGATAAATGTTGTCGTGATTGGTGCTGTTGGAGAGGGTAAGTATTGTCGATGGGGACCAAGTTCGGCCGGTAGTTTTGTTTGACTTGTGGTGGATGTGGTGGCTGCTGATGTTGGGCATTCTGTGCGTCTGAAGAAGGATCATGAGTTGGTCGAGCTGGCAGAGACGCAGCATACAGATTTGTGTGTATGAAGGATGACTGCTGTTGTGGCCAAGATTGCTGTGGCTGATGCTGTGGCTGATGCGATGGCTGCTGTTGTGGCTGAACACCTTGCTGACTCCACACCCGCGACTGAGGATGAATGTAGGGTTCAAGTTGAGAAGAGCTGTAAGCCTGAGGCACACTAGCAATGTCTGCCTGAGGCAGCACATGTGGATGCCTAGGCGGAACTTGTGAAGTCAACTTTGCGTGGTACTGCATCATGCGAATGTATGCAGATGCAGATGATGTATAGGTCAGTGGCAGAACTGCTGTAAGTGCACGAATACGATGTTGTATGCGATGCTGGGCAAATGCCAGATACATTACGCAGTCACCAAATACAGCAAAGACAACATGCGCACGAGCATTGCATCGGTTTGCCTAGATACCATGCATGGCATGCCGCGACCATATCCGAGCGCGGCAATGTCCATGGCGACGGTAAACAGTTCACGAACTGAGAACATGTTTATGCAGGTATGCGTAATGAACATCAATGGTTGTAAAACAGACACGGACTTCCAGGTTGACGTTTGCACGCGGACACAGGGCATGTATACACAGAGGCCGAACGATGCCCTGTAATTCGCCGAAATAGACGGAGTCGCTCCGTCACCCAATGAGGTGAGGCCCGGTCTTCGTCTCGCACCCCAGTAGTAGCTCTCCATCAATATATGGCTCGCAATGCTCGGAGAAGCACAGTGAGTGGGTTTCTGATGTTACTACAGATGCCGATGCGAGTCATCGTCGTCGCACTCTGTCGCGATCTAGCAAAGAGTGGTATTCCTGATGTTCAAGGTTAGAGTGAAGCCGCGGCTGCTTCCATGCCTCTCGCGACGCGAGTCATGCTGCAGTCTTTCCTGCCCCCGCGCGACGCAACGTCATGTGACTGCACATTCTCTTGGCGTCTCGATCCAATATCCAACCTCACCCGCTCTGAAACCACCGACTTCCCATATCCGCACATTGCACGCGCAATACTCAAACGCTGCCCGCCTGTCTACACGCGCCGCAGATTATGCTCGTCTCCGGTGGACAGCATTCGTAACCTTCACGAGAGTCTGCTCCATGATAGACGACGTCATCTGCTTCCACAATTCTGCTCCCATTTCCGCGCCAATCTCATATCGACATGGCCACCACCACACGATGCACGCGACAGACAAAGGTCGTCGACATGTCAAGACGCGCCGTAGATGCTGCTCATCAACATCTCGCGTATCTCATCTCCTTCGAAGCTCGCACTTTTCATATTCGACGTGTCCTTCTCGCTATGGCTCCCTAGCATATACAGATCTTTCTCCCCGTTGGCTTCCATTTCGACCCTGGCTCCAACCCTCCAGTCTCCCTCTTGCTCTCTTTAAACCACCACATTCTCGTCAGAAACACTTTCACTCAATACCAATACAACCATCTGTCCTGACAACACCTCTTGTAGAGCTATCTACCTCTCATCCTATGCCTGTCTCCTTGTGACGAAAGCTGACTCACGACACAGCTTCACAACACCCTGATATTGGTTCTGACTAACATCTTCACAGCTCCGACGCTCTGGCAGTATGCTCTGCCCCTATCGCCTCCGTATGGTCCATACTGACACATCTCCTTCACAGCTCTCTGCCTATCTCTAGTCATGGAGATCTGGGTGCCGACCAGCTACTGCACGCCAAGCTCGCTATCGCGTCATTACACGAGTCCCTTCGTCAAGCTCAATGATTCACACGCCGTGCACAAGAAGCCAGTTCTCAAGGACGAATACAAGTACCAGCCTGTCTTTAGTAATCTACGCCTTGGCTATTTTGCTGGCCAAGCCACCGCTGCAGATGGCTGCCCAAGTAGGCTGTCCTATACCAACGACCCCGCACTCCTGGAGCTGATTGTCTCCACGTCCGTCACTTTTGGGATCTTCAGTAATAACACTAAGCCACCTGCCGCCACCTTCGTCCTGTTCGCCAACGCCATTGGCATACCCGTGCGCTACGGACCAGCAGTTTGGCGCGATCTTGCCTTCCGCGTGACCGGCGCCATTGACAGACGCGGCAGAAGTGGACTTTCAACATTCGTTCCAATTTATCATCAGGGACGCCCAATTGGCTGGAAAACTGTAATTGATGGATCTACAGCACAGATCGCACTCTCTGGCGGCTTCGAGCCCGCTTCTGCTTGGGCAGATGTCGTTGGCGATGTTGCTTCTGGGCCTGGTGCTTCCTCTCCCGTTGTCGCTCCAACACCACCGCCAAGCATCGTCAACTCTCGTCACATTGGCGGTCAGGGCTTGGCAACTCCACCTCCATCTCCAGACGGTGCGCAAAATCGTCCAACTGGCTCTCGCATTCGCTTTGGTTCTGGACTTCGTGCTGGTTCTCCTGACTCTCGCGTTCGTTTCCGTTCTCACGTTCGTTCGGCTTCTCAGCTGGCATCATATAACAATCGCCTTGACACTCATGAGGCGGACATCAACAGCCACACATTGCAACTCAACGAGCACACCGCCCGCTTGAACACAGTTGAATCTCGTGTTGATGACCACGATGGACGCATAACTTCACATGATGGCGCTCTTCCCATTCACGAGGCGCAGATCAACAACCACACGTCGCAAATTAACGAGCATGACACCCGCCTGGACGCCGTCGAAGCTTATATCGACGACCATGGTGGCCAGCTAAACGACGATCGCATTGCCTCACACGACGATCGCATCGCCTCACACGATGATCGCATTACATCGCATGATGGCGTCCTCGAAACTCACAACGATCGTCTAGATGATCTCAATACTCGTACCTCCATCTATGGCCAGCGCATCAATGATGTTGAGGCAGACGTCACTTCCTTACATCATCGCACCGTTCAAGTGGAGCGACATGTTCCCACCTTGGCGGAGGCGGTCGCTGCAGACAGAGAGCTAGCGCGGGGGAGATTCGCGGTGCAGGACCAGCGGATCGAGACTGTTGAGGAGGAGACTACGCAACTTGGTCGTCGTGTTTCTACGGCAGAGAACCATGCTTGTGAGGCCCTTCAGGTTTCTAAGCGGTTAGATCGCCGTTACGACACTTTGGCCGAAGCGGCTGCCGCAGAACGCGAGAATTTGACAACAGTGACTAGTCAAATCGCTGGATTCGATCGTCGAATCGCAACAACAGAGCGTGAAGCTCGCCGGGCCATCCAGGCTGGCGACGAGAATGCAGCAACAGCGGCGTCTCATAGCGAGCAGATCGACTCCCTTGCCAACAGAAACGATCTCCAGGACATGCGCATCGCAGAGATTGCTACTATGAGTGCAGCCAACACTGATACATTGGCCACCTATGACGCTACGCAAGGTGCTCTCCAAGAGGCTGTAACGCAGACGGCCTCCGCTGCTCAGACAAATCGGCGAGATATCTATGAACTTTCGAACCACGTTGACGCCAATCATAACGAGTCCGACGAGCTAGCCAGCCGACTTGACCGCCGGCACGCCATCACTGCCAACGATCTCCATGAGACCAGAAACGAGGTTAATGCTCTGAGGGACGAACAGAATAAGACTGACGGAAACGTCAGCGCTCTTGGCGGAAGGATGGACCGTATTTCAGAGCAGCAGGTAACGTCGGCTCGCAATCAGGACGATCTCAATGAGAAACTAGCCACCATGGCAGCCCACAACCAGCAAGTGTCAGGATGTTTGGTGGATATTGAAGGCGATGTTAATACATTGAGACACGAGCAGGGTGCGACAAACAGCAACGTCAACATCATGGGCCAACAGATTGAGCGAATCTCCAGTCAACAGGTTGCCACTGCAGGCAATCAGCAAGACCTCCAAGAGAAACAACACACAATAGCGGCGCAAAACGACCGCATGTCGGAGCAGCTAGTTCAGGTTATAAGCGATGAGAATACGTTGGAAGCCCAGCAGAGCGCAACACACAGCAACGTCGACATTATGAGCCAACAGATCGAGCGAGTCTCCGACCAACAGGTGACAATAACGAACGATCTGCACAACCTCCGCGCAGACCACCACAGCACGGCAAGCCACCATGATCAAATGTCTGGACAGTTGGTACAGATTGCAAATGACTCTCACACAATGCGAAACAACGTCGACACGCTCATGAATGATCGCGACATTATACGCGGACAAATCGATCGCATGTCGGGCCAATTCGCCCAGCTTTTGAGGGAAGGCCCGTCAGGCACTTAGGCAAAGAAAAGAAGAAAGCAAGAAAAACTTCACGGTGAACACTCAGCAGCGCAGGAAGGCACTTTTGTACGATGGGATGAAGTCTGGGCAAGTAATTGTGGGTAGCATAGGTTTTCGTGGAGGCGAAAGATGTGATATAGCAGCCCTCGAGGCTCACGCTCATTTGAAGGAATATCATCATGGGCATGCATGCACAAGAGAAGACATTGTAAGAAGAAACTCAAAAGCGATCTGGCATTGCTGGCGAAGAAACAGGATAGCTACAGGATATGACTGACATCAGAATGGATCGATCCATGGCGAGAGAGGTATCTTTCCTTTTCTTTTCTTTTCTGGCCTTTGCGCTTTGGAGACTTTTGATGCCGAGGCGGCCCTGGACTCTGAGGCATGATTGACTCTAAGGATTTCCGCACATTCGAGCATTGTGCATGCATATTCGTGCAGAATATTCGAGGATTCTACAGGGGGTGCCTCAGGTGGTTGGTTCAGTTAGGCAGAGCAGACCAATGTGTCCGGAGAAGGCAGAATTTCGAATCAACGTAGGACCGAGCGTCGCCAAGAAACTAAACTTCATCTTCGAGAGAACAGTCGATTCTCGAAGCACCGATGACAAACTGTATGCATGCATCAACGGCATGCTTGCATTCATACCTAGGTATATATCCTCTGCTGGTCTCAGGAGGCCTGATCTGTGATAGGATCAATGACAGCACCGCTTGGAAGTGACCTCGCCCACCCTCACCACTCCCATGGGAGAAAACTTTAGCCCAGAAGATGCGGATTTCTGCAAGGTAACATATGACCAAGCCCACTCAGCACGTGCAGCAACCAGCCGGGGCGATTGCGAAATCCTTTTGCAAAGCAGTGGCGAAACAGGAGACGCGCCCCGTCTGATCATCGTTCGAATGATCGCCGCTTTTTGCATGCAGAATGAGCAACTCTGCAATTACTGATAATACTAATGGCGGCTTTGAACAAAGCACCCGCGGAACATAGGCCACCAGTACTGGGCGGGAGTGTTCTTCGACGGCAGCATCTCTTCGACAGTATACGGGACTGATTTCTTAGCATCTACATTCTCTAGCGTAGTATGTCCATCCTCTGCATTGCATCCATCGGTCTCCATACCCTGTCAATCAATATACTGGTCTTGTTCGCATATGGCGTAGCTTTGCGTCATCGAAAATTTGTTTGCATCCTGCGCTTCAAGGGCAGAATGATTGGTAGGCCTGTGTACCGTTATCCAGGTATGCATGAGTATACTCAAAGCCACAGTATAAAGCGCAAGAGTAACACAAGCATCGGCACCAAATACACAGTATGATGATAATACATCTCGAAGCTATTGTTGTGTAGCCTGCGGGGTTTAGGGAGGCTTCAAAAACACAGCTTCCAAATCTGCTATTGGCACCTCGTTCAACAGCGCAATAGCGTCGATATCTAGCAGCGCATTCAATAACGATATTGTAAAGGCGGGGGCTTCCCTCACGATCAGCTTGATCTTACAGTGTACTAGATTGGCTAGGCTTTTGTGCTCGTGCTTACGGAATACCTGGACCGACTGCTAGTAGGTAGTGGCCTTATTTCGTATGTACTTCGCGTTCGCCTGTGCATTTGCCTAGGCTATAGAGGGGATATAGGCGATGAAGATGGCTAGCAATATCACTTGCAAGCCTTGGGACTTGCGTATGCACAGGAGCAAGAAGACCAGACGTTGAAGCAATGGCATGGAATAAGTCAAAGTGTGGGAACATGCGCTGGGGATCGTGACAGTCATTTGTTCATTTTATTCCAGTACCGATACTGTACGTCCAAAGAAGCAGAAGACACAAAAGACCGAAATCTTCTCCTTATCCTCTCTCCCAATTGACCTCGCTGTCGACCCACTTCGGCTCACTTGAATCCAGCTCAGCTGAGACCATATCCCACCTGGTGCCGTCTCATGTCATGCATGTCATGCCCATCATGATGCATGCACATCTCGGCTTTCGTCGTCGTTCTTTTCCCCGTCAAAGTACCCGTCTACCCGCCTATCTGCCATAGGCATTCATCACTGAGCACGCAAACCCTCTGCAACTTCGGGCCTTCAAGGAAGCTTGCCATACTTACTATCGTAACTAACCTTCGTCCTCGGTGAAAGGCGAGTCTGCTTTGATCCCAGTCCGGAGGATTCCGTAACTCGAGGCGAGGGTGGTTGCAGTGGCGACGAGGATGTCATGAGTTCCGCATCAAGGGGAACGTCTAGGAGGGAAGGGTCGCTGAAGGCTTCGGAGCTCTGGAAAGGTGCCAGCCTTGATTGTTGAAGGCGGAAAGGTGGTTGCAGCGGTGGAGAGGAGGCCGTTGGAAGTGATGGATAAGGAGGGATACCGGTCGAAGAAGGTTTGCCAAAGTTGGAGTGTTGGAAGGGCGACGGGATTAGTTGTGGAGAGGGCGATGCGTATGAAGCTGATTGCTTTGGCTGTTGCATGCGCAGGGCGTGAGGCGCTGGAGTGGCGGTTGAGTATGAACGGGATTCAGTACCAAATTGACGTAGAGCATTGCCCCGGCCTGGCTGCGTAGCGTTGGTGTTCGTTGGACTTGGTTCAGCAGTTCCTGTATTGGTCGACTGCGATGTGGTAGTGGCAGCACCGCTTGGAGACGCTTTGGTGCGTTGTGGCGTAGATCCTCGATATTCAGGACTGTCTTCTCTGGCCAGATATTGCTGACCGCGTGGTGAGTTGATTGCAGCCTGCACATGTGTGAAAGGATCCGAGTGCGATCCGAAGTTTCCCAAAGTAGTATCTTGCTCTTGTGAACGTGCTCTGAATGAGTGATTGTGAGGTAATTGTCCTTGGCTGTTGGCAGTGCTCGCAGTGCCAGATCTTTGTCGAGCCTGTTCCCGCAGCACCTTTGCTTGACGTATAGCTGCTACGCTTGGCTCGGCTGCGTTGGCCGAGCGATTCTGTCCATTCTGTAGTGATCTAGACTCGGGAATAGGCTGTAGGTTTAGACTGCAGGTACGTTGAGCCAAGAGTGAGGGCCGTCTAGATCGTGACCCAGCTTCGTTGTCTTCTGCTTCGTCTGCGAAAGGTATGGACCTGTTCTCGTTCGAGACTAGACGAGCTGTATTTGAGGCTGGACCAGAGAGGCTGGGCCTGCTTGGGCCTGCGGCCACCAACTCATTCGGTCCTCGATTGGATGACTGTGGACCCGTTCGCAGGGCTGTGAAGTCGTTGTTCCCAGCATCAGTCACGCGTGAGTCAGACCAAACCTCGGCATTCGTAGAGCCATCTAATAGTCGGTGATTGATGGCTGGAGAGGAGCCACGCACATCGCTTTGTCGAAGTTCTTGTGCAGGTGGACCTGAGTTGGGAGTAGGCTCTTCAAGCCGTAATGCGTCTATGCTAGACTTTAACCCGGTCTCATCTGGCTGCGCCGATCTTGATGCGCTTGTTCTATTGACCTGTATTTGAAGACATTAGTCAAAGGCAGGGCGATCTACCATCAGTACAGCGGATTACCGGCGCATCTGACTGCCTTCTGGCTAACAATCTATCTACCTCATCCAAGTTACGGTCGATGCTAGCGAAGCGTCGCTGCAGGATCTCGTCGCGGGTGTCTCTGGACATATTGCCGAAGCGCAAGAGATGACGCACGTTAGGGTGTTATTTATCGAACATCGATCGGGTGTTATTGATTGGAAATCGATCGAGCGTAGTCGTTTCAGTAAGATAAGAGCACTGTCTAGTTGCCTCTGAGTCGGGCTCATTAATTGCACTCACAAGGCCTCAAAGCTTGTGCTGTTAAATGTCAAGATATCAGGTGGTAAGCGCGCGTTTCGACAAAGAGAATCCTGCTGGGTAGTGGGCATAGAAGCTCGACGTCTCTCGTGACCAAACTCATGGGTGTGCAGTCACTCGCCCGTGAGACTTCTGCGTGTAACGTCCAGGCATGATGGCGGCAAAAGCGTATTTCGCCACGGTGAATCCAGTCAGAAAGCGGTCATTCGAGCTCATTCAAACCCTTGTCCCATCACACCTACCCGAAGGCATCAGAGCTCAACATCAGTACATATCCGCCGCACTTCTGCACTGTAAAGGGAGTCGTGCTGGGTGATAGGGCCCAAAGGTCCAGTTCCTAGGGGTCGATGCTGCGTGGGGAGATGCTGTGTAACGTGTCGTGTAGCGGATCTCGTTGACATTGAGCTCGCAGTGCTATATATGGGCGAGGGAAGTATATCGCATCGTCTGCCTCATACTGCAGTCACTCATCCTCGCTTCACATGGTAATGAGAGGTGGTTGAAGTGTTGGAAGAGCGAGCTCTGCCTCAGAAGAACGAAGATGAGTCGGATGTTGCCATTGGCTGGAGCCATAGCCGAGGCGCCGAAAGCAGCGCCGTCTGCACCTCACCTGCATCTTCGGACTTCTCACCCCCATTTTACAAGTATGCGACTTGAGGCATTGCGGCTTCACAAGTTTCTCTGTATTGCTGCCCTAGCATCTACATCACCGGCAAGTTACATGTAACCACCGCGAAGTTGTCCTCGGCGAGCCGCTGCTCCGATTCCTGCTACGACACTGTAGCCGCGGAGGAGCTGCAGAGCTCATTATACATATCATTTTTACGGAAAGATGCAGCCTGATGGAAGCACAGTAGCGTGTAAGGCCTGGTAATGAGGCACGCACTACTATCAGTGTAACCCCGGCAACGGATGGCGAGGTCGCCGCACCAGCTCACTGCGCACATGCACGCCGTCCCTGCGAAAAGATGCGCATAGACACGAGCATGGCGGCACGCAGGACTGTCAGTCATATTCAGCCGAGCTACCACGACGACTATCTTGACGCACGGAGAGACGTGAGATGTAGCCCTTTGTACGCCGTATGAGCGGGTATGTGCACGTTGAAAGATAGCGAGCAAGATAGCGAGCGACTGCATTAACGCCACAAGTACCACCACTCTGTTGACACAGTTGGCGCGGAAGCGGAATTTCGCAGAGACAGCTCGCCGCGCACACCGTATATGCGGGAAGATGCACACTCGACGAATACACGGCGGCGACCGAGACTCTCCATGGTAGTTCTGCATCATGCTTCTGTTGTGCCACTTTCCGGCGAAGACAGCCGATGACAGAGCCAGCTCATTGCAGATGAGGTGGGACGCAGGGTGGGTAAGCGACATGTTTACGGATTACCTCATATCTCATCAATGCACGCTGTACATCAATGCACGTTTCATAGATTGAGAACTTCATGGAAAACATCGCGAGGGGTTCCAGACCCCTGCGAAATTCAGATTCGCCGCTATTCCAAAAGTAGCGTAGAGCAATTGCCGGGCGGCTGAGAAGGAGGTAATGTAGACTCCAAGACTCCGAGTATTCGCCGACGAAGCTGCTTGCAGGTGATAAACCTCACTTGGCACCTACGTATACGATAACAGATGGGAGAGCGAGACGCAAAGTTGTCGAGACATTCATTTGTCAAGACATTTATTCGAGAAACACCCGACTATCGGCAATAAAGTTCTAATCGATCATTGGCCCCGCCTATCCTTCCCTACGCCCTCTTTGCACGCAGCAATAGTCCCCCTCCCTGAATCCTCCCACCCTAGGACAGTCAACCACTCCGGCACGTCCTCGTTCCAGGGTACAGCGATGCCGCCTCCTTGCATCGTGCTCACATCGAAGTTCACATCATCCTTCTGCCGCGTTCCCGCTTTCCTGCCCTTGCCCTTTGTGGTCACATGTGTGCGCCACTTCCTTCCCAAGCCCAGAAACCTCGCCCAACTCGTTCTTAGCCGTTCTTGTCGTTGCCATTCCGTCGCCGCAGCAGGATCAGCGGAATGGAGAGGAGCAGGATGAGGGGTTCTCAGAGGGACAGCATTGTGCCATGCCCACCATACCGGGTCAGGATGGGTTGTACAGCCTTTGCCTTCAGGATCTAGACGTAGTGTCCCGTTGCCATTGCTAGTGTCGTTCCCTTTATCTTCCGTGCTATTGAGCTGTTGCTGTCTCCGACTACTCCTCCTACCGAACGCCGCGCCTCTTGCTTCGCCGCCTTCACATCTTGGTAAACACCATCCCACCACGCTACTTGCCCAATCCTTCGCACACTGCCGTATTACTCTTCGGTCAGCGTGATTAGGCGCGATGCGGCGCGTATATTCGTTTGTCCAGCTTTTAGCGATTCGGTTCAGTGTGCCGGCGTAGTCTGCAAGCGAAGATGTAGATGCTGGGTAGAGCGCTGGGATTTTGGCGTAGACGATGCTGTACAGCCACGCGCGATGATCCGTGAGGGAAGTGACGTGAGCGATGGTCCAGCAGGTTATGCTTGCTTCTGCGACGAGGATACGGAGGAGGCGGGATCGGAGGGTTTGGAGACGAGCTGTGGGGTCTTGGTGCTTCTCATACTGTGCGTTCTTCCGGCCGCCACTGCTGAAGCGGTCATTCCATTGATCTGATATCCGCTGCACTTCATCGTTGATCTGTCGTCGCTCTTTGCGAATCTCACAGAGTTGGAATTCAGCAGTCACCACAGCGGCCCCTGTAGTATGGCCAGCAAAATGCATTTCAAAGTCATGCTGCATATCAGCACCGAACTCCTCGAAAGCGCGAAACACTTTTTCTTTCCGGGCAGTGTGTGTGGACGCAAAAGAAAATGGCCACCACCAAGCAGCGATCTCATCCACAGTCCCTGTGAACTTCGACAACTTTCTTTCCACCAGATTTGCGCTCCACCTGAGTCTCGTCTCTACGTCACCTACTGCATCGTGGAAAGGCTTATAGAAGATTAGGCCTTGACCTCTTATATCTTCGCTAGGAAAGAACTCGTCTGCGGCTGCGATGTATGGAAACGATCCGAGGGCACGGAGTAAGTCCATTGAAAGGGCGCAGGGAACGAGGTCGTTGGGGTTCGTGCGAACGTGGCAGGGTGGAACGATAGGAGCTTGGAGGACGTGAATTATGCTGACATATGGGAAGAAGAGTGTTAAGACGATACTGAAGATCTTGGCGCATCTGGGAATGGGTGTACCACGGTAGCGGGGAACTCGTCGTAGTCTGTCGGATGAGTCGGAGCGGTTCGAGGCATGATCGCTAGAGGCATGAGAGGGTGTTGATTGATGCGAAGCCGCCGAAGCGTTTGATGACTGGACTTGGTCTTCCCTATCCTCATACACTTCCTCCCGATGTTCTCGACCAATTTCCAGGACGTTTCGTAGTGTCGCTAGTCCTTCAGCGGGCTCTGACACCGATGTATGCTCGCTGTCGTTCTGATCGTTATCACACTCTGACCGACATGCTTCAGACTGCGAGTCTTCGGGTTGTAACTCGTCCGCGCATGTTTCTCCCGGCTCTCCTCCCGTTGCTTGGTCCCCCGAGGCCTGCTCTTCTTCGACATCAGAACCCTCCACAGAGGCCTCCTCCGATGACTTGCCCTTCCGCGCTCCGCTCCTCAAAGTCATAGCCATGTTTGACCAGGATGTGTCAGACCAGAATACAGTGCTTTGTATTCGCCAACAGAAGCGGCGCTCTTACGGCTGTCGCTGTGGCAGGGCATTGTCGTCGCATGGCGGCCGAGCAGTACGCGTTTGTTATGATGGCAGGTTCCCTGGAATGCAAGATGCCGTCGCGTGTACGACGCACGTGCGTTGACCCATCTGCGCAGAGACGGTCATCGTCGCCAGATCTCGAGATCGCATCGCAGATGTCTGGAAGGTTGATGCCATAGGAATGTGCGACAATGACGTCGAATGCTATGAAGGTACGTCGGTGTAATCTCAAGCCGGCATCGCGCTCAGATGAGATGATTTGGTTTTGGCAGAGATACAACAGCCAGCGAAGCCAGTTGAGTCCAATTTCGCGGACCTCGGTGCGGTGTGCAGTGGTCTGCCAAGACTTCTTCTGATTGATCACATGTCCATTCCCTCTGCGATCGTGTAGCAGACAGGTATCGCATACATGTTTGTAGGCGTCGAAGCGAACTTCGCACAGCAAGCCAAAAGTGACTGGGCCAGGATTGCCCGGAGAAGAATGATCTCGGAGGACAACAGGCGCGGGTAAGTCTACTGCAGTGCTCTGCTGGGCATCCTTACTCCATACCCGCCAGCATCTACGTCCAAGTTCATGTTGGGATGCATTGTCGTACAAACTAATGGCGGTGGACGAAGGAACGGCGTTGAAGCATAGCATGTTGGAGGAAATACACATCCTTTTCGTCTCGCTTGCGACTATAGGCGCAATCTAAGGACGTTCAAAGCGATGGCGTTCGCAGCTGCAGACATACATAATCTCTGACTGATACAGATGTTTGGAAGTGATATCCTGCGCACTTCTGGAACAGGTTTATTCCATCTGGACCGATCCATTATCGTGAAGAGCAAACGCCATTGATCATCACGGATAAGCGCCTAATGGAGCATTTGGACTCCCATTATCAGGAGGTGCATAGTCGACAGGGAAAATGGCAAGCCAAGTACGATTGGTGTCGAGTAGGCCTCGATGCAACGGCTAGGCAATGCTCGATCCTTGATCATGCAACCTAATCATGCAACCTGTTCTTCAAGCGCAGGCAAGACGACGGCAATTGTTCCTGAGATGTGGAGATCGGTGACGATCTTTGCAGGCTTCTATCTGCATGCTGGGAGCTACCAGGATGAGAGAAGGCAGTTATTTGAAGGTGTTCAGAATGAACGACTTTGCATTACTCGGTATAGTTAAGCATCGCCTTCGTGACTGCTGCGGCGAGTTCGTTATGCCACTGCTACGTAGGATCCGGGCGTCGCATTATGCTTCAAACCCCTCTGACAGACGTAGGGTGTAGATATCAGCCAAAGCCCGCTAAACTCCACTAAGATCACGGCCGTTAGTGGGATTGCACAGGACGAATCCTATGCCGTTATGCCGGAAGCCCGTTATTTGTCTATCACTTGCTGCGCAGCGAGAACGAGTACTGCAACGCAAATGAACACGAGCCACCAGAATGTATCGTGCAAAGTCCCGAATGGAGCCGTGAACAAGGCGCTCATGAAGAATCCCGAGAAGGTCCAGTGGAAAGCAGTCAAGCGCTGCTTCGGCGAAGGTGTCTGACTGTGCACTGCAGGATGTTCGGCACCAGTCCGTACATTAGTAAAAGAAGCTCCGACTTTGGCCTCGCTTTTCTGAAAATCCTTTGCGCGGAGTCTATGATGGCCTTCACTCTCCCCTCGCTTTTGCAAATGCGCAGTGTCCAAATGCCTGGATGTGCTATACTGTCGCTGAAGTGTCCCGGCATTACGACTGCTGCCATTGTCATCCCGAGGATACCATCCAACACCCGCCACGTAGTCACTCTCTTCTTGTCTGTCCTCTCCTGGCGTCATGTTGCTGTCCTTGTTGCCTTCGACTTTCTTGTCTAGTTCTTTCTTTTCTTCCTGCCGCTTCTCTTCTTGCTCTTTCGCGACAGACGTCTCTCCGTCAAAGCTTCCAGTACCCATGGCGGCATCCACATCGGCTCTTGGGAAGATCGACAAGAGGAACTGGCGATATGGTTTGGGATGTAGATTGTAGCTGCGCGATCCCTCTTCGAATGCGCCAAGGGCAGCATAGAAGGTGTCGAGAGCGGTCTCGATAGTTTGCCGGCGAATGGCGTCGACTGCGGCATCGCAGATCTCGGTGAAGGCGCCAGCCTCGTTGATGTCAGCAAGGTCATCGAGTTTGGTGAGGAACCATTGTGGGGATCGTAGTGATATGACCGTGGCCATGTTGCTAGCTGGCAGTGCCGTGCTGCCACGATGGCGATTCAGCTAGCGAACTTGTTATTGTCGAGGGTTGCAAGAGAGAAACATGGCCGAATCTGCTATTGCTGGTTACACAACCTCCTATAGCCCGCGGCGAACCAGTTCCTCCGTAAGCAAACAGTGCCCTCACTATGTATCACAACCTCACCAATGTACTCTGCGCACCACACCAAATATACGCTGGCTTGCTTTCTACTGCATTTTGTCGCACCATTTTGCATTGCATCTCGTTCTTCCTTGGCTTCTCCCTCTCGATCCTTGAGCTGTCAATGCTTCGTGCAAACGCCCTTCATCTTACTAGAAGCGAGTGTGATACATTTCCAACCTCTTCGCCATGACACTTCTACCGCATGGAACGCTGCCCTTTTTACAAGACATGGTGATTCTCGTGCAGCTCATCGCCGGCGTGGCATTCGTCGTTGTCAAATTATCGGGATCGCGGCGGCACCGATCTAGCAAGGTGTGTCAATCTTATGATTGGCACAAGGCCGGCGTGTGGCTTCTGCGTATCTTCGTCCTGAGCTGCCATCCGCCACTGCTTGCACTGCTGGTACTGTTGGCGCTGGGCTTCGACTGGTGGAGCTGGTTTCGTCGTCGCCTTCCAGGTCGAGGAATTCCAAAGATGGCGCAATGGGTGATCATAACGGCGCTGGCGTATGGCTTCGTAGGTGTGGTCACTGCCGGAGTTTTCGCCATGGGCGATCAAGCCTTTCTGGAGACGCTCTGTCCACTTCCATCATCGCAAGCAAAGCCAAACAACCAGGTCAACTCGCTGACAGGAAGTGTGTATGAGATGATCGATGGCTGGCACACGGCGCACGAGTACCATCTCTCCTACATTGAGGACGGGCAGCACGAGACGCTGTGCAATGTCGAGCAGGCGTGGCGCCATATGTTCGCTACGGCTTCGACATCGCCATCGCCATGGGGATCGAGCGATACTGAGATCGGAATGGATGAATTGGATGCATGGTGGGCGAAGCAACAACGACTCTGCCCAGGGTTGTTGGACTTGGACTCGAAGATTGCAATCCAAATCTGGCAGAAGGGCAAAGTGCAAAGAGGCAGCCGCCAAGCCGAGCTACTGACCCAGCTGCGGCGTAATCTGATCGACGGCACGACCCGCTATCGCGCGGAGATCACCGTTCCCGCCCGCGGCCTCGACGCCGCCATAACAGAGCTCCGCTCCAATCTCACTGCTCTCGAACAACCACACACACCATCATGGTCCGTACACATCGCACAGAAATACTGCGGCGATGCATGCACACAGCGTCGTCTGCTTCCCACCAACGCCCTCGGCCTTGATCGTACTCTCGTACTGCACCGCTATGCCTTCTTCCTCTACCTCCGCATGCGCAGCTACGTCCAGGCGCGCTTCGTCAGAATATGGAATCCGATATTCACTTCCATACAAGACCCACGCTACGTCGCTATACGCGCGGCTCTCGTCCGACTCTACGAAGAACACGCCCTCCTCCTAGCTGGCTTGCAGCGCTTCGTCAAAGCCCGTTCTCCCAGTGCCCCCTCAAACAGAGACCTCAACGTATTCACAGACGCGGCGTTTAGTAACATCCTGGCGGAATACTATAGGGCTTTCCTGCCTGCAAACAGCTACGACCGAGTGGAATATGCACCTCTCACACGCGTGCAGGCGGTATATGGTGCAGGGCCTGCGGCTGCTGTGGGCAGAGTGCTACGTAGGTTGCAGGATGGGTCGAACATCACAGCAATACGCGATCAGCAATGGCGACAACAGCGAGGCGCGCTGATCCGGCCGTTGACTCGGGATGAGAGGGAGGATTGGCACCGTTGGAAGGCTGGGTCGGACACAGTCACAAGAGGTATTGTGGGCTGGGTTGATTGAGGACAGTGATATGAAGGGCAAGGTCTGGAAGAAATGAGAGAGATGAGATGACATAGCTAGATACATGGAAAGAGCCGTGGCTACAGATAGGTAGACAAGACCCGTCGACGAACAAGACAGTGTACGCCAGGCTGAATAGCATACGGCAGATACAGTAATAACACGGTCTTGATGAACATGTTGGGAAGATACTGTGCATAGAGTTGAATCGATGCATTATATCGTTGATACGAACACGGATGTCACGGTAGAGTCCATGAGGTTCAGCTTCAAAGACAGCAATCAGCCACAAATTCGCGAATGCCCAGCTCCCTATTCCGGGATCCAGTGCAACAGAATGGGTAGGGTTGCAAAGCAGTAGCACTATCTCCCACTCTCAAGATCAACGTACGGTAGTGTCTCTTAGGTATTCTCATGTTCCCGTCCTTCTATAAGGATGCCTGCTTTGATCTAGGTTAAAGCTTCATCGAGTGCTGACCTCTTGAGTGAGCGAGCCACTGACTGAGATGCGCTGCAGTACCCATCACTCTCATTGCATAGATCCACGCCATTGTTGACAGGACGGGTAGGATAGGCTCATCCAGTAGTGATCAGCACCAACAACGATCGCATTGGGTCTCATGGCCAGGAGCATATATCAGCAGTGGCCACTCGCGTCGGCTGTTCCTCCAGCATACCTCTGAAGCTGCAAAGCCTCTTTTGATCCCTTACTGCTACGACAACGCCCGGTGGCAGAGAAGCGTCGTCATAAGAAAACGCTGCCGTAAGAGATAGGTCCCAACACAATCACTACAACAAACCCTAGACAGTCTCCTCCCTCCATGCCAGGTACTCCTCACGGGATTGTGTCTTCTACCCTTCTCTGTTAGTACTCTTCTTGGCTAGATCGGTACAGTTCATAACGGGCAGCACTTCTAATAACATGAACCTCATAGAGATCCGATCCACATCATCATCTATGCTCGCTGGCCCTGGCTTTGCCGAGGGTGAACAATATTGGCGTTCTAGGTATGATGGTGACAATCACTGCATTGTTGCTATTGCGCCTTCTCGAGCACCTGTCCTGCTTAGAGCGTGATGTAAAGCAGCTCTTCTGATGCCGCGTCGCGGGCCACAACTATGAATGGGTTGACTGGTACAAGCTGTGGCTACTCCTAACAAGCTTAGTCTGGCTCGCAGAGACAGACAAAGGACGTTCAAAGAAGAGTCGGCCAACGGCATATAGCATGCATTGCATTGCATTGCACTATTGAAGCATTGATTAGCTTCCGACAAGGTGCTGTGTTGCCAGTGTGTCAGCCTATCGCCGCCAACGCCAGCACCAAACGCCCATTACACCAAGTCTATTACGCTATACTAGATCATACAAACCTTCACCTCTCCCTTGCTCGTTGCCGAAAATCCGAATCTTCACCCTTCACTCACTGCCCTTGCCCTTGGCGGCTAATAGCTCCTTCTCGGCGCGCGTCTCCTGCACCTTAACAACGTGCAACTCATGCAAAAGTGCCACAACATCCAGTATTGCCTCGTCGTACTGCTTCTGGGATAGATGAGTCAAGACAGGCTTGAAGAAGGCCGAGTTGATGTCGCGGATGAGGATCGATTCCTTTGCAGCATTGATCGGTAATACTCTGCAGTCAATACTGGTGGTGGCAGACACGGGGCTGCGAGATTCCTGCTCGATGACATCTGCTTTGCCTCCTTGCTTGACGCCGTCGACTTTGGCGAAAGCACAATTTCCACTTCTAGGTGGTGGATCTGTGGCAATGGTGCTGGGGGTTAGTGGATAGTCTACGATGCTGGGTGCTGCTGACACCGGCTTGGCGGATGCGCCTTGGCTCTTGCTGTGGTCAACTCGACGCTGAAGTGGTTGTTGACGACCAACAGGAATAGCAGTGGACTCTGTGTCTACTGAGGATGGACGGCGACCATTGGTTACGCCAATAAAGTCCTTCTTGACCGAGGGTGTTGGCCGAGCTGTGGTGACAGTGGCAGATTGCATGTTCATTGTAGATGGCTTGTATCCAGCAGTGGTAGCGACTATGTTTGTAGAAGCTGAGTCGCGGCCAGCAGAAAGGCCAAGAAGTTTATCGCCAGGATAGCGATCATCCATGATCTTGACAAGCTCTGATGAGCCGCTATCGTTGCCACACTGGTTGGGAAGATCACAACGCTCGGAGAAGTTTGCTTCGCTTACACTATCTAGGTCCCAGTCGGCATCGCCACGCTCAACATACTTGCTGCGAAGTTGAGGCGATGCCACCTGTGCTGCCTGTTGCAGGCGGGCTGACTGTCGAATTGGCTGTGGAGATGGCCGATAAGGGTGGTGATCAGACACTTGAAGAGAGTTGCCCTGCGCCACAGGAATCGCTGATGCAGGTGCCTTGAGCTTTCTCTGGAGGGACTGGACGGTGTTGTAGTTTTGAATTGACCTCGGGGATGGTGTTAGAGACGTGGAATGATGGAGCAGGGAGTGGTGCTGGTGACCATGGATACTCTGCTGTGAGTGATTGACATTGTTGCCTTGAGCACGTGCGTGAGCTTCTGCGATAGCCATAAGATGATCACCAGGAGCTTCGGTTTGGCGTGAATGAACGACGTTGTTGTTCTGAGCGTTCTTCGGACCAGGACGAACAATGCTGTCGCCACAGGTTGAAACCAGGGATGCGACATAGACTGGTGGAGAAGACTGTCGATAACCAGAAGCACCGACCTGGCATGGACGAACAGCGCTATTGCCACGAATTGTTGCCGGAGAGTCGGCTGGATTGGCTATAGAGAATTGTTGGCGATCATAAGTACAGGCAGGCAAGCTCTTCTGATGGACAATGCCCCGAGCTTCTTCCTGACCTTGTGCTTGGCAAGTGTCGTTGACAAGAGGTGGTGCTTCGGACATGACGTGATCAAGGCGAGAGTCCTGCTGCTGGAAGTAACCACGAACTGCGTTGAGATTGCCGAGCTCACGAACTGGGTGGGGATTGCCAGCTAGCGTTAGACCTGCCGTCATGATCTGACCCGTGCGACCATGGTCGTAGTCTGCTACCTCAGATTCGGCATCATTATACTTCGGAGCACTGAAGGACTTAAGACCTTCGACATTTGTGCGCTCTTTCATCGAGCCAGACAGTAAAGCCTTACTCTGCATATTCTGATTTGGATTCTTTAGCTGCGGATACTTGCGCGCGATCCATCCGAGGAGGAGGCTCTTCTGATGAATCTCGGTTTCCTCGTCCATAGCGGGCTCGTACCAGTCCAGCTGGTCGTAGAGCCTGTTAAGCTGGGTAGCGTTAAGGTCGGTCAGGAAGCGGATCTTGATGCGCTCGAACAGAAATGAGCGGATGTCTGGCTCTGCGGCAGAATAGTTCATTGCTGCTGGAGGCATAGTGGGCAGTGTGTTGCTTTGGTTGCTTTGAGTTGGGAGACTGGATGATATTAGCTTGATGCAGGATGCTTTGGGATGATGAGAGTAGGTCCGTAGTTGTACCGAGTGAGTGACAAGTCCAGGCCAGATGAGTCTAGATTGGTGGATCAGAACTAGCTTGGGATCAGGTCAGCGTACACAAAGGTAGAGAAAGGAAATGTATAGAGTCAGGTCGGCTATAGAAGAATGAAAATCAGAGATGAAAAGATCTGGCAGTGTTCGCATCGAGATGCTTCATCTCAGCCGTCCGCCGAGCGGCATCAAGCAAGCCAGTGAGACACTTATCTCGGAGCGACACGCCATCAAGGACAAACAGATACTGTCATTAGATTGTTGTCGAAATGACCCTCGCGTCCGATGAAGCGGGCATGAGATATGAGGCCTCGATAAGATGATACGTCTGCATCGTGGTGGTCGGGACTGACGATCCTACTACGCCACGGTGAGGCGTTCAGCAAGATGCGACGTTTGCATCCTGGTGTGTAATGTGCCGACGAGATGAGGAGCGCGCGACGTAATGATGTACAAAATATGTTCCTTTCCTTTGTGTCGAGATCAAGTCAGGAAGATGAGTGTGGGTTGGGGAAGATGAAGTGTTGCGGGTGCTCGCAGAAGTGAGATGACGTGTATCTACAATGCTAATCTTACGGACGCGACGCGACGCAGCGCGTCAGTCTCGCGCAATCTACATCGAGTAGTCGAGTAAGCGAGATGACTTCGAGCGACGTATTAGCTACTTTTTGATTAATTAAATAAGCGAGACTAATCTTAAATAGAAGATAATACTATCTTACTTTATAGTATATATAAAGTTAGTTAGTAGAGATATAGCGGTTATACTATAATACATAAAAGCTAAGTTAAACTTCTACTAGTAAGGATATAGTAAGATTAAAGGCCTACTTATTAAGTAAGGGTACCTATAGTTATTATCCTCTTTCTATACTTATATAGATATATTATTAACTAAGAGTAGTATAGAACTAGGTCTAGTATCTTTACTCTTATTAAAGAATAGTCTTAGTATTAGACTCCTTATAGAAGCGCTAAGTAATCTTATATCTACTTTACCTCCTTCTTACTACTAGTTATACCTACTCTTACTATAGTGTCTAGTTTAAAAGTTTTAAAGAGATAATATATATATATAATTATAGGAAGTATAAGCTATACTTACTACTACGCTACCTTTTAATAGTATATAAGTAGTCTTAATCTTTAGACTATAGAAAATATAGCTTGAAAGGGTACTATCTACTATTATAATAGCTTATACTTACTAGGCTTAAGAGACTCCTCTTAGTTAGTTCCTAGTATTATTAGCTAATAAAATAGGAGTATTTTAACTATCCCTTTAAGGAACTAGCGTAGAAGCTCTTTATATAACTAGATATAAGGATGTTTTATCTATACCTAATAAGGACCTTATTATTATTCTTAGATTGTTATAAATATTTCTAAGGTACTTCTTAGGGGTAAGTTTTAGCTATATTACCCTACTATACCTTTTGAAAGGTAATTTAATAATAAGATAATTAATTAGGACTTTTACTACTACTAAAATATAACTTAGATAAGTAATACTTAAGAATAGAGTTAAAAAGATTCTCTTTAGGGATAATACTACTATCCCTTAGAATTATCTTCTATAAGCTTTTATACTCTATATTAATAGGTAACTAGACTAGTATACTATAGCTATACTAAGTATAGCGTAAAGTATAATTAGGTAATTATTAGTAGGAGTAGGTATAAGAGTCTTAACTATCTTTCTTATTATTTCTTAATACTATCTAAGTATAACTCTACTGAGTACTTATACTATGCGTAGGTATCTAGAACATTCTAATGTACGCGTAAGCTACTATATAGCTTGCGTAATCAGAGAATATAATAGAATATTCTCGTAGTGCCTTATCTCTAAGATTAGAAGAAGTTATATTCTAGACCTTCTTTTATTACTAATATCTCGCGTTCTAGAAGGATCTATCACGCGAGACTTAGTACTTATCGGTACACTAGTATACCGATACTATATAAGGTGAGTATTACCTAATTAGGTCTAGTCTTATAGATGATTACAAGGATTATTCGGATCTTAGCATCAACTTAAGTTAGCTAAAAGTCTATTATTGCTATATAGACCTTGCTAGATGCCTAAGGCACCTACTATGTTATGTGATATAGTTAGGTCTATAGTATACCCCGCTATATACAAAGTCTTATCCGTATACGGCGTATACTCGAATTAATATAGCAATTAATAAATCCAAATAATTATAACTTCTTATATTCAACTTCTAGTAACAATCTAGAAGTGTCTCTTAGAGTGGCCGCTATTGCCCTAATCAATAGCTAGTAGTATTACGATAAAGATTATAAACTAATACACCCCCTTAATCTTTACTAAGTAATACTACTACTAGGTATAAATCCTAGTATATAATAGGGTATTATTATTACGGGTATTGTCTAGAGTTTGCAAGACTCTAAACCCCTATACTATAGCTTTCAAGTATAGGTATAACGACGACGCTATACGGTACGGATCCGAATTTTAACTAGGCTTAAGAGACCCCTCCTAAGTAGTTCCTAGTATTAGCTTAACCGCGCTAGGAACATTTTAACTATCCCTTTAGGGACCTAGCGTAGAAGCTCTTCGTATAACTAGATATAAGGAAATTTTCTCTATACCCAACCGGGACCTTATATCGTTACTCTTTTAGGTCGTTATAAAACTTCTAAGGCGCTTCTTTAGGGGTAACCTCGCCGTCTAAGCTATATTGCCTTACTGTCGACTTACTAAAAGTAATTTGATAGTAAAACAATTAATTAGGACTTATACAACTGCCTAAATATAGCTTAGACAAGTAATACTCGAAAATAGAGTAAAGACAATTCTCTTACTCTGATTCGAGTATTTCCTTATAAGGCATCCGACTTATTCCTTCTAATCTTAAGTAAGTATACCTAAGGAAAAGGTATCCTACTATATTAGACTAGGGAACTTAGGTCTACCTTATTTATAATTGAGTATAAAGTGACTCGTAGATTCCTAATATACTCGAAGCGTCCTTCTTTTATTAGGAATACTTTTAGTGCCTATTCTAGTACCCGTTTATAGTTCTAGACTCATAAAACCTACTATATCCCTTCGTCTACGAGCTAATATTTCGCGACCTACTCTATAGCTCTCGGATAGGGATAAAGGCTCTTCTACTCTACTTAAAAACCTTTCTTTAAAGGAAAAATAGTAGTTCGAAGGCCTTACTCTAATCTTCGGGTCATTGAATTTATTAAAGCAATTACTAGCTAGCCTTTTTAAGACCCTATAGAGTATAACTTTCTAGGAGTAAAGATTAGGGTCTCTTCTACCTCGTTAAAAACTCTCCTACTATAGAGAAGAGAAAAGAGTATAGAATAACCCCCGGCAAAGATAAAAAACCTCTTGTTATAAGCTCCTAAGAACTTATAACCTCCTAAAGAGGAAAAACAATGCCGTCTTCTATTACGAATAGATAATATCTCGGAGCCGCTTAAAATTTACCGAGTCTAAGCCTTTAGTAAGAATGTCCGCGATTTGTTCCCTAGTAGGAAGATATTCTAGGCTTATAATAGACTCGTTTACACACTCGCGGACTAAGTGATATTGTATATCGATATGCTTTGTCTTAGCGTGATGCTCCGGATTATTCGCAAGTTCTATAGCCGATTTACTATCGGTATAGATCAAATTTTGGCCCGTACTAATATCTATTTCTAGGAATAAATCCCTTAGAAATAAGAACTCTTTTAGCGTCTCTTTTAGGGCCATATATTCGGCTTTACAACTACTAAGTGCGACCAATTTTTAAAGCATAGAGCGCCAACTAATAGGCGCCGTTCTATTAGGTCCTAAATAGAAGATATATCCGGTAGTACTACGTCTAGTCGTATAATCACCCCCCCAATTGGCATTGCTATAGCCTTTTAATAGGGGTGGCGATTGCGCTTTATAGACTAGCGTTAGTTTATAAGCCTTAGTATCGTTTAAATATTTCCAGATCCGTTCTAGAGTTTTAAAATGTAAATCGTCCGGATTTGACATATATTTAGCTACCTGTCCGATAGCGTAGCTTATATCTAAGCGAGTTTTAGTCGCTAGATATAATAAGGACCCGACCTCGGCTTGAAATTGCTAAGTATCTTTAAGAGACGCTTCAAAATTAGCGCTAGGCTTTTCTAAACGAAGGCCTACTTCGATAGGCGAGCTAACTAGCCTTAGACCTTTCTTATTAAAGCGATTTAGTATTTTCTCGAGGTAACCTTGTTGCGAGAGAGTTATAGTCTTAGTATCTCTATCGCGATATACCTCTATTCCTAGGTAGTATTTTACGTCGCCTAGGTCGCTTAGTTCTAGGTCCTTTAATAAATTACGCTTAAGTTCTTTGACTTTAGCGTTACTAGGGCTAAATATAAGCATATCGTCTACGTAACATGTAATAATCACGTTATCCCTAGTATTTATAAAGGCCGCTTCGTCTTTTCTTAAAGGCTTAAAGCCTAAGCGCTTAAGTATTGACTTTAGATATAAATACTACTGCCTAGACGCTTATTTTAAGCCATATAAGGCAGTGTTAAGTCGACACACTTTATTAGGGCTCTTAGGATCGATAAAACCATTCGGTTGTTCGACGTAGATCTCTTTATCTATAGGCGAATTAGGGAAAGCGAGTTCAACGTCCTATTGCTTTATTTCTCAATTTAAATTAGCCGCCTTATAGAATAAAGCTCGCCAAGTTTTAGGGCGGCAGGTATTACTAAAGGTCTCGTCAAAATCGATCCCTTTTATTTGTTTAAAGCCCTTAACTACCCATCGGCTTTTATATTTAATGATTTTGCCGTAAGGGTTAGTTTTAGTCTTATAAACCCATCGGCCTTTAAGAGCTACTCGTCCTTTAGGTAAGTCGACTAAATTCCAAGTATTTAACTTGTTTAAGTCGTCTATTTCAGACTGCATCGACTTTAACCAATGGTTTTTATTAGGACTAGTTATAGCCTCTTTATAGGTCTCGGGATCTTCAATATTATAGTTTGCTAAAGAAGATAGTAGCGCTAACTCGTCTTCTAAACCGTCGTCTTCTAAAGTACGACTAGAAGTAACGAGTCTAGTATTATTATTCTCGTCGCTATTATAGTTGTTATCCTCTATTAGAGGATCTATTTCGCTATTTCTTTGCGAAAGCGTACGAGAATTGCTACTATTATTGGATTCTAACGAGTCATTTAAGCTATTTTGACTATTTAAGTCATTATTAGCTTCAAAATCACCCCCTAAATTAGTATACGAAGTAGTATTATCTTTGTTAATACTATTCTTAGGATTTCTAAGTTGCGGATCAGCGCTAACCGCATTATTTGGGGTATAATTTGATTTATTTAACTCGTTGATTGTTAAATCTTCGAATCCGACTTCTTTGTCTTCTAGAGCAAACTTTTCCTCAGTTTTAGGCATATTAAGGTATATTCCTTCTAGAATCTTAACGTCGCGAGCATAAACAACTCGTTTTGATTCTAGATCTAGTAACCGATAATTGTTATAATCGGTATATCCTAGTAATATTGCCTTTTTAGCGCGATTTTCGAGCTTTTTAGGACTAGGATTCTTATAATATGCTATAGAACCGAAGATTTTTATTCTTTCTAAGTCTTCTAGACTTAGTTTCTTACCAAACCTTACTTCGTAGGGTGTTTTAAAGCCTAATGCCGAATGCGGCAATCTATTATAGATATAGATAGCCGATAATAAGGCCTCGCCCTAAAATTTGTTCGGTAACCCCGCTTCTTTTAGTAGCGCCCTGACTTTAGACATTAACGTCCTATTAGGACGTTCTATTAGTCCATTTTGTTCGGGACTATATGGACTACTTAGCTCGCGTATTATTCCGCTATTTTAGAGTAGAGTATTAAACTCATTACTTGTTAACTCCTTAGCGTTATCGCTTTTAAAAGCTTTTAGTCTAGGGCGTTTACTACTATTAGACAAAGAGTTCTCGCTACGAATTTTATAGTTCTTAAAGCAGTAGAAAGCATCGGATTTCTCCTTTATTAAGTCTGCCTCTATATACCTAGAATAGCTATCTATAAAAGATATAAAATAGCGATATCCTAAGTTAGTACTCGGTGTTATAGGTCCGCAAATATCGCAAGCTATTTTATCTAGGAAGGCAGTAGCTTTTATACTTATAGAACGGTTTATTTTGCGAGTAAACTTAGACTTAAGGCATACTTCGCAATTTGTAATTCGTGCGTCTTTAGCATCGACTTTAATGCCTAGTTTTGATAAGGCATTAGGACTAATATGTCCTAGTCTTTTATGCTAAAGATAAGAGTCGTTATTAGACTCTATAAGAAAGGTTTCTTCGTCTTTAGAAGCGGGTATAGCGGCACTCTTATTAGGAGCAAAAACTTCGACTCTATAAAGAGATTTCTCTCTTAAAGCTCGAGTTATTAGATTATTATTCGAGCTATAAAGATCGAGTTTTCCGCTCCTTAGCCGGGCATAGCAATTACGGGTATCTAATTGCGCTAGAGAGATTAGATTAATCCTAAACTCAGGCGCAAAGATACAATTAGTAAGGATAACGCTTCTATTAGTATCCTTAAAGCGGATTCTAGCGTCTCTTACTCCGTAGCTTACTATTTTCCCGGCTTTTCCCCACTTAATTAAAGTAGTTTTATAGGCAAACGAGGTAAAGTAGTCCTTGTTTGCTATAATATGCCTAGTAGCACCCGAATCGATAGCAAATTTAGTTATATTAGCGCTCTTATCGTAGTCTATAGCGCGTAATACATTTATATCTTTTTACTCTAGGCTATTAGAGCTTATATTCTCTTCTATAGAGGAATAGAGTACTTCTTCTTCGCTAGAAATATTATTTATAGCAAGTAGATTCTCATTTTCCTCTCTAGCACCTTTATTATCGCGTTTATTATTATTAAAACGCGATTTAGGCCACCTGTTCTTAGAATAGCAGTTTGATTCAAGGTGTCCTTCCTTTTTATAATAGGTGTAATACTTAGAAGCGTCTCTAGGCTTCTTAGAGTCTTTATTAACTTGTTTAAAGCCTTTCTTAAAACGCTTTTTAGACTTAAATCGATCGCTAGTAAATAGGGCTTCTTCTTTGCGGTCCCTAGCTTTATAGCGACGCGATTCGTCTAATAAATTAGAGAATAGCTCTTCTATATCGAGTGCCTTTTCGTCCTTTCGAAGGGTCTGCGTTATAGAAGTAATAAATAACTCGTATTCGCCGTTTAAATTGTTTAAAGTCTAAGCTAGAATAACCGTTTTAGGTATTTCTATGCCGTTTGACTTTAGTTTTTCATATAGCCGGCGAATAGTAGTTGTATATGTCTCTATATTGTTTTTAGAAGACGATAGCGTAGTATTAAATAACTCGCGTAATAATAAGAACGACGAGTTAAATCCTTTAGGACTATATAAGTCCCTTAAGGAATTCTACGCTTCTATAGCCGTTTCTTTACTTTGAATTTGAAGTAACGGCCCGTCTTCTATAGCGAGACGGATTATAGCGAGTGCCTTAGCGTCTATATCGGCGCTAGGCTCGCTATTTTCATCTTCTATAGCGCTAGAAAGACCCTCTTTTACTAAATACGACTTTATTCTTAAGGCCCAAAATTCGTAGTTACTTTGGCCTTTAAGCCGCGTAAAACTAAGTAATCTATCGCTAGATTGCGAAGACATTACTAGTTATAAGCGGTTTATAAGTCGTATAAAGAAGTAGTCTTCCCTTCTCTCTCTTTTTATCGGGAGATAGGCACAATACTTCTAGCTACTTTCGCAGGTTTCACCCCTAGATTTCGCTATTTTCTCGTCCTAACGTATTAGTAATGCGACTTGCTAGTAGGTGCCTTAACCTGCGGGCTAGGAAGGCTTTTCTACTACTAGTAACGTAATAAATCTCAAATTACTCCGAGTTACGCGTCGTAGGGACTTTGAACGCCAAGGGCTCCCGATTAGTCGTGTCCGTCGTACTTAGGCGGTCCGGAATTAGGTCTATTTGTCGCGATACCTCTAATATTGATAGAGATATTAATTTTTCGAAGTTTGATCGATCGTAGTAAATCGTAATCTAGTTTAGAGCTCGCAGGAAGCGACTTTCCCGATTAGGCTTAGCGCGGTCCGGGGTGACCGGGGCTGTGATTGGTCGTAGAGTGTAGAGCGTTACCGGGCTTATCTCCGTTTTGAGTTTCGAGAAGTTTCTAGAAGGCAGGGTACCCCTGTAGGCGTCGAAGTTTCTAGAAACCTTCTTTGAGTACTTTAGGCTTGCTTATTTGTTTGTTTGTTTGTTTGTTTGTTTCTCAAGGCTAAGAGCTAAGACGGGCTCATAACCTGTTCGAGGGTAATTAGATCGTGCGGTATAGCCGTATTGAGTTTAGCGTAAAAGTATAATCGAGTAGGAGGAGTAGTAGAAGTAGTAGTAAGTATAAGAGTCTTTACTTTCTTATTATTCTTCGTTTTCTATCTAAGTATAACTCTACTAAGTACTTATACTATACGTAGGTATCTAGAACATTCTAATGTACGCGTAAGCTACTATATAGCTTGCGTAATCAGAGAATATAATAGAATATTCTCGTAGTGCCTTATCTCTAAGATTAGAAGAAGTTACATTCTAGACCTTCTTTTATTACTGATATCTCGCGTTCTAGAAGGATCTATAACGCGAGACTTAGTACTTATCGGTACACTAGTATACCGATACTATATTAGGTGAGTATTACCTAATTAGGTCTAGTCTTATAGATGATTACAAGGATTATTCGGATTTTAGCATCAACTTAAGTTGGCTAAAAGTCCATTATTGCTATATAGACCTTGCTAGATGCCTAAGGCACCTACTATATTATGTAATATAGTTAAATTAATATAGCAATTAGTAAATCCAAATAATTCTAACTTCTTATATTTAACTTCTAGTAATAATCTAGAAGTGTCTCTTCGAGTAGCCGCTATTACCCTAATTAATAGCTAGTAGTATTACGATAAAGATTATAAACTAATAAATTATTAATATAATTAGATATATTTATTAAGATAGTAAGTATTATATATACTAACCCTTAGTAATCTATTTATATTAGATACAACCTTAAGGTTAAGATAGATATAAAGGAGCTTACTTATATAAAGAATTAAAATTATGCTATCTATATATATAGTATTATAAGCTATAAAGTATTATAAGTCCTAGCTAGCTATTACCTTACTATCCTATAATATATATCTTCTAATTATATCTCTACTTATTACTACTATTTAAAATTACGGTCCTTAATAGTTAAGTTTAGGTATGTTACTACTATCTTAGTAGTATAATCTTAATATATTAGTAGTAATTCAGTATTAGCATAATAGGTATTTATTATTTTAGGGTAAATAATTTAATATATATTTAGATAGCGAGCTCTATATCTTACCTATAGGGTATATACCTCTTTATTAAGAGGTAGAGAGTATAACTATATATTTTAAAGTATAAAAGTAGTATAGTAAAGTAACGCTAGTTACTCTAACTATACGCGGTCTAACTATAAGGTAGTATAGTTACGCTAAAGATATTTTATATTAGCTCCTATAGTAGTAGAGTACTCTTACTAGGCTAACGGATTCTCTTCTACTAGTTCTAGAGTAATATCTCCTTCTCCTCTATCTATTATTTAATTAGTAAGTATCTAAGCGTTCTTAAAGTAGACTTATATATTCTAGTTAGATATAACTATATCTAAAGTATTTCTAGTAGTAGCTATACCGCTAGTACTAGATCTTAATTAATAGGCGCTTAAAGTAGGATAAATATAATATTATATAATACTAAAAGGTAGATAGCCTAGATACTCTTTTACCTTTAGATCTAGTTAGACTAGATACTCTTTTACCTTTAGATCTAGTTAGACTAGATACTCTTTTACCTTTAGATCTAGTTAGACTAGATACTCTTCTACCTTTAAGGAAAGATTAATTAGATATACTATAGACTTTAATACTATATATTACTCTCTATTATAGAGCGGGAGACACCTCCTCTTAGATTTAGCTATACTATTATCTATACTTTAAAAGCCTATCTTCTTCCTCTAAGGATCCTCTATTTTTATAATCTAGTTCTATAGCTCCTATATAGAATTATATACTTTATTAAGCTTACGCTTCTATTAGACCTTTAATATACTTAGCTCCTTACTATTTATCTATATAATACTAAGTATTATATATAGCTCGCCCTCTAACTTAACTTATAATTATATCTAATTTATTACCGATCTACTTAACTCTTACTTTAGATTATATAACTATTACTTTAGACTATTATTCTACTTACTTAATTCTTATCTAAGAAGGTTATTATCCTTACTAAGCTCTTATCTTAGATAATTATTATCTTTCTTATTATCTTCCTTATTATCTCTCTTAAGCTTATATCTTAGATAATTATTATACTCTCTTAAGTTATACCTATAGTAAGTAACCTCCTTACTAAGTTTATAGGTACTATACTTCTACGCTTTATATAGCGCTTCTATATAGCGAGTATTTACTTTACTTAGCTCTTATATACTATAGCTATATATTTCGTTACGCTCTTATATCTAGTAAGATTTCTACTCGCTTAACCCTTACTAGTAATCCTCCTCGTTACTCTACCTCTACTTAAAACCCTTAATAGCCTTACGCTACTCTTCTTAAGATATTAGAAATTCTTATAATTCTCTTATCTAAGATTAGCTAGCTCTTTAAGATACTTATAGATATACTCTACTACTTCCCTTATAATACTATTCTTACTACTTAGTTAGCTTCTCTTTAGTTATCTTATTAACTAAACTAGAGTAATAGAGTATAGGTATTTATAGTAGATATAGGTAGTTTAGATTCTTACCGAGTTAAATTTAGTAAATAGTAGAAGTAATTTAGAGTTACTTTATATAGGTATAGGTATAAGTAATTAGTAGCTATTAATAGCTTAGTATACTACTTAATATCTTACCGCTCTATAAATATATTATTAAATTACTAATATTATTATAATATAGCTACCTTCTATAGACCTACTAAAAGATACTATATAAAGAATTAATAAGCTAACCTTCTAGTAACCTCTACTAATATAGAGTAGTATTAGTAATAACGGTCTAACTTACTTATAATAAAGCCCTAGCTATATTACTCTATATCTTATATACTTATAGGAGAGTTATAGAGGTAAGTTAGCTATATTTATTTATAAGGCTACTTTTCCTCAACGACGTAGTAGTCGAGTCGAACTCAGCCGTCGTAAAATTGCTAAGATAGTAATAACTACTCAATATAGTCGGGTCTATTTACTACATACTTAAACGATAATAACTCTTAGTCCTATATCCTCGTAACGATGTTTACGAAAGAGTAATAATTGCGTCCTATATTCTATAAAGATATAGTAGTCTATAGACTATATATAGTATTCGCTAGCTATTTAGGATCTAGTATTAATAGTAGCGGTATATCTTTTCCGTTATATACCTAGATAACGAGGTATTTAGCAACATCTCTAGACTTTTACCTACTTACCCGGTTAGGAAACTATTAGCTATCTATATAGTAAGTATACTGCCCGCAAATATGTCTCACGGCCGCAAGCTAACTACTTCTAGCTATACTTTCTACGACTTACTCTCGGGCGTCCATCTTACTTAATATACTATCGAGGCAAAGGAATTTCTAGGCTTCGATAAGAGTTGCTTGCCTAGGGGCCAATTCGAGCGTGTTTCGTGTATTTGCGTCATATTAGGCTAGGCCGACCAAGCATTCATAAGTGTGTCGCTACGGTATAATACGCTTTGTAGATACATAGCGTTCCTTGATTGGGATGCCGGACGGCCGTCATGACTCGACAGAGGCGCGAGTGTCGGTGATGCTCATGTCTGCGTAACCAGTGCGACGGAAGTCTGGCACATTCAAGCTGGAGCTCACGCCATCTCCACGGCAGATCTTCGGCCTGATCACCGCTCGGACAGCACGTTTGCGCGCTGCCATACATTAAGACTGCAGGAAGCGGAAGGATAGTCGGACTCCCTGGTCAGCCAGGCCTTTCGCACCTGCGTTCGCGTCAAGCAGTCGCTGTGTTGCTTCTTCATCAGATTTGTCTTTCGGGCCACTCGCGACGGCCTCTAAGCACATGGGGAGGCTCATTCTATACATAAGGGTTGGCATCCAGGGACAATGAAGATCCGTTACCGTTGTGGACCGGCATAAGAAGGCTTGCTTCTTGTTCACAGCGCTGCCAGACTCGGGGCTGCTTCTGAAGACTGCGAGAACGGGGCAAGCGTACGAAGCTAGCAATCCTCGTTCAAATCGTTAGAGTATTGAGTTAGTAAAAGACACCATCCATGCGATTGGCCTGCTTAAAAGGTCTCCTAGAGAGCATCATAGGCGGTGTATTGGACCGACTGGTTGCGATGACGGATAATGCAGAGAGTGCGTTATAGCGATGTTCAGGGTGCAACGCAACGGACAATATATCCGGCGCTCTACAGCTTCTTGTCAAATCGACGCTCGTCGGCATTTCTCTATCCACGTCTACTGCGAGGCACATCCGACAGATGAATTGATCTCTCAAATTAACGCTATAGCCTCCAGATTCTCCTTGAACAGAGACTCGACGGTCTCTACATAGCCTTCAGTCGATGTCGGATTGCAAAGTATGCTGAAATCGACAGAGGGCCAGTGTTGGTGGCAAGCACATCGCGCTTGAGCAAGGACGTTCATTGTGTCAAATTTGATGTGCCGTCCGGAACGGTACAGTGGGCTCCTACTATGGAAAGTGCGTAAGTTCTGCTAAAGAATGGCTCTAGTGGAAGGGGATTCTCGGCTGGTTACAGCATAGTCTAGGTAAAGCGGTACTCAAATCCTCTGCCTCAACGATGGCGTCTTCTCGATAGATCATCGTCGTGGTACCGTAGTCCGGGAATACTCGTACAGAGTAATCTAGCCCGCGCTGCAACCTGACCTTAGCGGCGCCTACCGACGACGTGCCACTTGGTCGCACTCGCTCTGCCTGAACTTGTTAAATTGCGACTCGCAGGTGTCAATCGTCAGTGGGGCTGTTCATTGACGTGTTGTAAGGACGGAAGAGCGAGTTTCAGGATTGTATGATACCTACAGGTCTCATTATGCTATTACGTACTATGCATCGCCCACTAGATCATCAATACAAAGTACACTGTTCAGCAAATGACGTTGTTCTCCCATCACCACAGTGCACAGTGAGGTCGCTTCCAACCCAGACTAGCAGAGGTACCAGCCTCAGTTACTGCAAAGAGCAAAACCTGCCCATGTCACCAGCCAGCAGCAGACACAATCATCGCCTGCCCGCCTATAACATCCCAGCAAAAGCCTCCATCTCCTCCTCAAGTACCTCATGGCACATCGTCCTCAAGTCGCCCGCCTTATTCATAAAGTGCTGAACAAGCTCATGGTGCTGCTGAGCAGCCTCTAAAACATATCCAGTCCAGCACTGCATCTTTTCACGTCGAGACTCCGACTCAGCCGCACGTGCGCGATACTTGTCGACCTTAGAGGTTCTTAAAGTCTCATCATCGGAGTCGTCGTCGTCGTCCTCTTTCCACCGCACGATCTGCTGCTTGATTCGGTCCAATGTGACTCCTTCACTAACGATGTGGCGTCTTGCCAGCGATACGGCATTATGTGCTTCGTCGCGCCAGTGGCCATAGCAATCCGCAGTCTTGTTCCAGCGCTGCACAATTTGACGTGGCCGCCGCAGCGTATCTGCCAGAGAGGTGACCAAGTTGCCGTCAGGGTCTCGATCAGGAAGACCGGTGTCGGTTGCACTCAGCATATCGCGGCGAGCGGTGAAGAGCGGACTGTCATCCTCCTCAGCATTCCAATCGCTCGGGTGAACGGCTGTCCGCAACATGATCCGATGCCATTGCGCGATCAAGAGAACCCAAAGCCCAGCCACAGGAGGCTGATACTTGCTCAACATTCCAACTGGCGGTGTAGCGTTACAACCAAACGCGGCCGTTGAGATCGCAATGACGCTTGCTAAGTTTTCGGATGCATCGGCACTGGCAGGAAGAAGATGGAAGTGGTGGGTAAAGGCTAGGGGCAAAGACTGGACGGATGGCGGATCCTGCAGGGTGGCACACTGGTTTGTGACGCGGTCTTGCCAGTGGATGTAGATGAATGCAGCATGGTCGGTTTCTTCGTGCCTGAACTGAACCAGGCCGCCATAGTTCGCGCGGCGACGTTCCTCGGAGTGCTCCAAGTTGGCGATGGCGAGGGAATGCTCGTCCGCAGTGGCGAAAGATGTCGTTAAGGTCTTCGAGTCAGGCATGAAGCTCGTGAGCCATGCTCTCACTGCTGCCTGCCATTCTGCGGCAGGGGGTGATGATGTCGGCAGGGTCGGCAGGGTCGGCAGGGTCGGCATACGCGCTCTCTTGTTAGGATGCGACGTGGAGCTCCCTGGCGAGGCACGTCGCTTGCATGGGGCCTGCGAAGCCGACATAGCACTGACGCTCAACTGGAGGAGTTGTGGTGGTCGCAGGTGCAGCGGCACGGGGAATTGTATCGGTGGTGACAGCGGCAGGCGCGGTCGCGAAGGTGGCGGTTTGTGAAGTGCTTCTTGTTGCATGTGGTGTGCAGTCGGAGGTGTCGGAGGTGAAACGAACATGAAGACCTGCCCGGGCGTCGAACACGACGGAGAGGTTGTTGTTGCACTGAGAGAGCTGGAGGACGAAGGA
This sequence comes from Passalora sequoiae, assembly GCA_013248845.1. Classification (NCBI taxonomy): domain Eukaryota; kingdom Fungi; phylum Ascomycota; class Dothideomycetes; order Mycosphaerellales; family Mycosphaerellaceae; genus Passalora; species Passalora sequoiae. Next base: position 57,459 of record WSQC01000009.1, on the reverse strand, counting down.
GATGCAGGCGCGGAGCGTTTACTGAGGTTGCGGCAGTTGCCGTCTTTGGGACATGGATTGTCAGTGTTTACTGACGTCAACGCCACATTGGCTGCCTTCCACGAACAGCAACATGAAGTGCGCGTACTAGTAGTCTCTGCAAGCTGGAGGGCAAACTTGAGGTGTGGTGTGAGGGGTCGAAGGGCATCGCGACTGCTCTCAGATAGCCAGTCCGAGAAGTCGCTTGCGGCTTGGAATGCAGCCGCCTGTCCACGGGCGACCTCAACAGATTGCGTGCTGTCAAGAGATGATTCATCCTTTTCTGATATGCCAGAAATGCGGCGTGTCCGCATGAGTGCTGCACGTACGCTTGCCGGTTGATCATATCTTGTCGTGGTCCCTCGATCTTGATCGAAGCTGAAGACGCCATCAGCCCGGTCGTGGAAGTCGAGCGTGATCCCGTCATCATGTTCGGAGGCGGTCGTTTCATCGAGCTCGGCAGTAGCAGTAGTATCCTGATCGTCATGCCGCCTGGTGGGCTCGTCTCTATGCTCGCTGCTATCCCTCTCGAATCGACGGTCGCTCGTGTTGCTTTCGTCTCCATGCTCCCCAATGGCTCCTACGTCTTGATGCTCACTAATGTTCTGTCCGGCTTCATGCTGGCTGTTGGCCAAATCACCTGGATGCTGACTGGTGTTCTCTTCATCTTCAGGCTCGCTGGCGGCCTCTTTATGTCGATGCTCGCCGCCCATGTCCGCATCCTGCCTAGTCACTATCTGCCAGCCACCCTCTACTGTCCGCTCTTCTTGCTCCGATGCGGAAATTGGTCGTCTGCAAGTCCGGAAACAGAACATCGAACTGTCTGCACCAAAGCTTATGTCACAACTCTCATCGTCAGTAGCCATACTGTCCTCTCCTGGAGGCGTTGTCTGATCCTTGCTCCTCTGCGGCACGGATGCAACACCCGCGAGAGACTTGCGATGATCCACCTTGTCTATCTCCACGCCCTCGACTTGTCCATGATTGCTGCGGTCCTCCTCGGGTATTGTCTGCTCAGCTCCGCTGATCGGCTGTACATTCTGCGCCGTTGCTGGTTCGTCTGCATTCCTGGACAGTGGCAATCCATCTCTGCGGCATGACTCCTGCTCTTCACTCTGTTCTGGCAATTGCTTCGATCCCTGCTCTTCTCGACTCCCACCTGCTTGCGCGGCCCGCATGCCGTATTGAACTTCTTGCTTCTTCGCTTCGGCTGCGCGTTTCAAGTCGCTGAGCGACCACTCTACACCCGAAGCAACACCTGGACACTTGATCTTCTTGTGGCGACGTTCCAGCTGGGCCTCGCGCAAGGCGACAAGAGCTTCATCTCGATTTCGACAGACGCGCTCTAAGTCGCGGAGGCCGTAAAGGAATTTCGCGCTCGCGCTGGCAAAGTCACCGAACAAATACCAGAGGTCGATCGAGTTGAGGTCCCAGAATGGTGAAGCCTGTAAGTATCGCGCAAACTGGAGACCACGGCGCGGCATCTGCAGGTGTCGTGTCACAATCGATTCCAGCTCGCTTGACACGTCTGGATCAATGTCTTTGCTCAACCCAAGCTGCCAGGCGTTGCGGATCTCGTGCAGCGCCTTCTCGCGATCGTGACGCAGTGTTTCGGCGATGGCAGCGATGCGCTCTTCGTTCGAGACGTATCTTCGACGAGCCATGGCTGGTGTGTTTGTCGTCGAGACGCATGATGAGGGTTGTAGGAGTACATGTCCATATTGTGCGGCTGCGTTGCATTTGCCATCAAGTTGTTCCTGCCTTTTAGAGGTTGCATGTCGATGGCCACCGTGATGTAGAGCAGGAGCTCGGTAGACCCTGCATTGTCTGCCAACACAAATAGATCACGTGCAGCTCTCCGCCCGCGGCTCTACCTCATAGAATTATTTGTGCCGTGCACATACGTGTATACAACACGTCGCCGTCCATAGCGTCGCGTCATAGATACAGCCAACATAAGCATCTTTCATGCAGCGGTAAGTACAGAGGCATGATCTTGATTTCCTAGTGAGACTGGTAGCGAAAGTCTCAGACGATCAGTCCACGGACCATCAGACCTGGCTCTTACAGCATTATACACCGACCTGAATGTGGACAAGAAGCGCCGCCACGGCTACAAGACCGGTTATGTTCGCGAATATCGGAAGCGTCTCCGCATGACCTCCTCAGCGCAGCGTATAGGCGTGGCAGAGGCAGGCTTGAGCAAAATGACTACACAGTTGTGTTGTAGGTTGCAGATGTGGAACGATGTACACAATACATACAGCCAATTAATGAAGCTAAATAGGGTAGATCAGTACCCTTTGAATTGCATAGTAGATGAAACTAACTAGCTACTAAAACAGGTTGATATGCCCTATATGAATACTAAGGACTAACTAATCAGTCTAAACTAGCTATCTAGTTAGCTAGGTTATATAAATTATAATACTCCCCCTTTAGCCTTATACCTATACTATTAGGCTAATTATATATTATAACTACTGATTATATATTACTTTCTTAACTAACTATTAGCTATCCTTCCTTATATATTAACCTATAACTAAGAAAAGGTACTAGTATATACCCTATATAGGGGTATTTTATAGCTTTCTTATATAAGTAAATATAAATAGACCTATTTTATATATAATTTAGGCCTTATCCTTCCGCTTCTAGAAGTAATTAGAATATTCTTTTAGTAAACTATATATCTAATAGCTTAATAAGAAGGCTATATAGATATAAGTACTTCCCCTTTTATAATTAAGTAACTACCTACCTATACTAGATAATAGCTTTAGTTCTCTAGTCTTATATTAGTAGCTATATAGCTATAGGTAGTAGTTGTAGTAATAATAGAGGAGGTAATAAGAAGCTACTAGGTCTATAGGAGAAGCTACTTCTAGCTAATAAGGTTACTAAAGATTTAGCCTAGCTTATTAAGTTCTATAAGTTATTATATATTAAGTAGGAATTTTCTTTAAAGCTAATATATAGTAGTTAAGAAGCCTAACTAGCTTAGTCTAAAGCTCCTTTACCGTATCCGCTAGCTTAGTCTCTCTAGTATTAACTATAAGGAGTTCCTACTATAGGCCCGCTCTAGTAACTCTATAGTATTCTTTAATAATAAGTTTACTAGTAATAAGGAGCTCTATCTTAAGCGTAACCCGCCTCTTAGATAGCTAGGTAGGGAGTTTAATATTAGCGTAAGCGCTAACTTAAACTACTTACTATCTACCCTAATTAGTACTAACGCCTATAACCCTTATAAGAAGAGAAATAGCCCGTACTCTACGTACGTAACTATAGACTTTAAGGGTAAGACTCTACTAAAGGGCGCCTATACTAACTATAGTTATACTAATTAGTATAGTAAGTATAACCTTTCTAGTAATTTCCTAATAGCCCTAATAATATCTAGGAAGTTTACTAATATATTAGTAGGTTATATTCCTAAGCCTTATTGTTAGAGCTAGGGTAGTTTAGGTAGCTTACTACTACGCTATCTAGGAAGTATAGCTAGCTCTACTACTTATAGTAGTCGTAGAGTTAATATTCCGGTTAGTAATATTAACTAGCGTACCCCTAAGAGTTAGTAGGCTCTTACTAACTAGCTTACTCTTTAGGTAGCTACTACTACTCGCCGTACTTAGTAGGGTTATAGTACTACTAGTAACTCTATCTTCTTAGAGAAGTTAAGCGATACTAATGACTTCTCTAGCTTCTCTAACTAGAGTTCTAATAGGGTTTTAGTAATTAATAGTAAGGTATTAGGAGTTTTTAGGTATAAGAGACTTATAACCTACTTTTCCTTTATAATTTTAGATATAAGACCCTTATAACTTACTTTTCTAGTCTAGTATTTAGCTTATATAGTACTATACTGTCTTTTTAGTTAGGTAATAAAGTAGTTTACTTAGGGAGTATTTAAGTAGTTAACCTAGTAGCTCCTAATAATATAATTAGTAACTAGTTTAATAGCTAACTAATTATCTATAAAGATTTTAGAGGGACTATCTTTCTAGTTAGTTGTTTTTCTTATCTTATAGAGTAAGTTCTTTATCTAAAGTACTTCCCTTATATATTTAGTAAGAGTAATATATTCTACTTTAGTACTTAATAGTATAATCTCCTTTTAGAGAGTAGACTTCTAGATAATAGGACCCCTAGCTATTTTAACTAAGAGCCCTAAAGTAGATTTAGCTATAGGATCTCTAGTAAAGTCTAAATCTATATAGATTTCTAATTTTAGTAATTAGGACTTCCTAAAGATTACGCCTTTATCAATTATCCTAGTATTATATCTCTATATATACTTTATAGTAGTAATATATTCTACTAATAGGTTAGCTAGGAGTCTAGCTAAGTAGTTAGTAGTATAGGAGATATCTAGCCTAGTTTAGTTTACTAGATACTAGAGTTCCCTAATTATTATATTAAATAGATTTTATTCCTATATTAAGTATATACTATTATTCTTCTTAAATAGGCAGTTAAGTAGGTACTTAATAGTTTTAGATATATTAAGGCTATACTTCTAAAGCTTCTCTAGGGTATAGTAGCTCTAGGAAATAAGAAGGTCTCCCTTCTTATTAGTCTTTAAATATATACCTAGGAAGAGGTTTATTTCTATAGTTTTAATAGTATATCTCTTCTTTAGGCTAGAGATAAGTTTGTTAATCTTTTAGTCTCTTAGGCTAAAGATCTAAAAGTTATTAATATATAGGAGGACTAGGATATCCTCCCCTTAAAAGAGGTAGGTATTAGAATAGGTTCTCTTAAAGCTAAGTAACTTAGATATATCTTTTATATTATAGTACTAGAGATTAGTAGCTTACTTAAGCCTATATAATCCCTTCTTAATCTCTAGGACAAGATTAGATAAGTTTTTCTTTATAAGCTTAGCTCCCTTTAGTAGTTTAATAAAGAGAGGTATATTAATCTTTAGGTTTATAAAAGTAGTTTTGACATTAATCTATCTTCTCTTCTATCTAAGGACTATATATAGGGCTAGTATAATTCTACTTATAGTAGCCCTTAGGGTAGGAGTAAATGTTTCTATATAATCTAGTCCTACCTTTTAGGTAAAGCCTTTTACTATCTATCTAGCTCTACGCTTATTAATAGTGCTATTAGGAAGGTACTTATAGTAAAATACCTATTTCCCTAAGAGTAGTTTTCTACCTTTTAGGACATCCTTTAAGGGGATCTATTTAATATAGTCTATACTTTCTAAGGAGTTAAATTCCTTCCTAATAGTACTAATCTATTTAGCTCTATTAGGTCTACTTATTACTTTACTTAAGGTAGTTAGGTCTTTAAGCTTTTTATAAGTTTCTAAAGTAGTACTAGCCTAGCTAGATTTACGCTAGGGGTCTAATACCTATTTATAATTAACTCTTATTATACCTCTTAGACTTCTCCTTAATAGTTCTAGAGTAGGGATAGTTACCTTAGGCTATTTCGATATAGGTAATTCTATATTATCTCCTCTCTTCCTCTTACTAGTTATAAGTTTAGGTTAAAATAGAGTTATAAGGTTATCTTACTTATTAGGGATAGTTAGTAGCTTACTAGGCTAGGGCTTAGCCTATAGCTCTTATTCTCTAGGTTCCTATTAGAAACTAGGAGGTTAGTTTTTATATTATTATAGTAGTCCTATTTAGCTACTTATATACTCTCCCTAAGACTTAGGTAGGTTCTAGGGTAAAGTACTACCCTTATTAGGGTTATTACTATTCTATTACTACTTACCTTAGTACTATATAGATCCTTTAGCTATTTACTAGGTTAGTTAACGTACTTTAGGCTCTTTATAGCCTTCTTATATATACTCTTATATATATAGTTCTTTATTAGGATCCTTATTAGGGTATATATAAAAACTTATCCTACCCTATAAGTTAGTATTAGGGATACCTCCTTCTTTTTCTTCTTTACTTATTATAAGCTAGGAGCTCTCATTTAGCTACCCTTACTACTAAAGTTACTCCCCCTAAGCAATCTACTACTATAGAGGGAAGGGTATAAACTAATCCTTAAACATAAATTCTTTATAGAAATTAATATAAGGTATAAATATAAATATATACTTAAAGTTGTTAATACCTCTATTCTAGGTAGGCTTCTAAAGTAGACAGTTAGTATTAGAATCTCTATAGAAGCTAATATACTACTATGTCTCTAAAGTTAGATAGAACTTTTAAGAATTAGGTCTTAGGTCTTTAGTATACTTAAAGGCCTTATAGCTAAACCTCCTTAGGTTACTAAAGTTAACTTCTTCTATACTGATCTCTAGGTCTTCCTAAAAATCCGCTAGGGGAACTTTCTTTATTATTAGAGTTAATAACCTATTAGTAAAATAGTAAGTATAGTCTATTACTAGAGGCTATAGCTCTAGCTTTATTAGTTAAGATTGTATTACTAGACTCTATAATACTATTCTACTTAGGAGTATAAGGGGCTAATAAGTCCTATCTTATACTACTCTCTTTAGCCTTATACTTATTGATTTATAATCTTTATCGTAATACTACTAGCTATTAATTAGGGTAATAGCGTCCACTCTAATAGACACTTCTAGATTGTTACTAGAAGTTAAATATAAGAAGTTATAATTATTTGGATTTATTAATTGCTATATTAATTCGAGTATACGCCATATACGGATAAGACTTTGTATATAGCGGGGTATACTATAGACCTAACTATATCACATAATATAGTAGGTGCCTTAGGCATCTAGCAAGGTCTATATAGCAATAATGGACTTTTAGCCAACTTAAGTTGATGCTAAAATCCAAATAATCCTTGTAATCATCTATAAGACTAGACCTAATTAGGTAATACTCACCTAATATAGTATCGGTATACTAGTGCACCAATAAGTACTAAGTCTCGCGTTATAGATCCTTCTAGAACGCGAGATATTAGTAATAAAAGAAGGTCTAGAATGTAACTTCTTCTAATCTTAGAGATAAGGCACTACGAGAATATTCTATTATATTCTCTGATTACGCAAGCTATATAGTAGCTTACGCGTACATTAGAATGTTCTAGATACCTACGTATAGTATAAGTACTTAGTAGAGTTATACTTAGATAGAAAACGAAGAATAATAAGAAAGTAAAGACTCTTATACTTACTACTACTTCTACTACTCCTCCTACTCGATTATACTTTTACGCTAAACTCAATACGGCTATACCGCACGATCTAATTACCCTCGAACAGGTTATGAGCCCGTCTTAGCTCTTAGCCTTGAGAAACAAACAAACAAACAAACAAACAAATAAGCAAGCCTAAAGTACTCAAAGAAGGTTTCTAGAAACTTCGACGCCTACAGGGGTACCCTGCCTTCTAGAAACTTCTCGAAACTCAAAACGGAGATAAGCCCGGTAACGCTCTACACTCTACGACCAATCACAGCCCCGGTCACCCCGGACCGCGCTAAGCCTAATCGGGAAAGTCGCTTCCTACGAGCTCTAAACTAGATTACGATTTACTACGATCGATCAAACTTCGAAAAATTAATATCTCTATCAATATTAGAGGTATCGCGACAAATAGACCTAATTCCGGACCGCCTAAGTACGACGGACACGACTAATCGGGAGCCCTTGGCGTTCAAAGTCCCTGCGACGCGTAACTCGGAGTAATTTGAGATTTATTACGTTACTAGTAGTAGAAAAGCCTTCCTAGCCCGCAGGTTAAGGCACCTACTAGCAAGTCGCATTACTAATACGTTAGGACGAGAAAATAGCGAAATCTAGGGGTGAAACCTGCGAAAGTAGCTAGAAGTATTGTGCCTATCTCCCGATAAAAAGAGAGAGAAGGGAAGACTACTTCTTTATACGACTTATAAACCGCTTATAACTAGTAATGTCTTCGCAATCTAGCAATAGATTACTTAGTTTTACGCGGCTTAAAGGCCAAAGTAACTACGAATTTTGGGCCTTAAGAATAAAGTCGTATTTAGTAAAAGAGGGTCTTTCTAGCGCTATAGAAGATGAAAATAGCGAGCCTAGCGCCGATATAGACGCTAAGGCACTCGCTATAATTCGTCTCGCTATAGAAGACGGGCCGTTACTTCAAATTCAAAGTAAAGAAACGGCTATAGAAGCGTAGAATTCCTTAAGGGACTTATATAGTCCTAAAGGATTTAACTCGTCGTTCTTATTATTACGCGAGTTATTTAATACTACGCTATCGTCTTCTAAAAACAATATAGAGACATATACAACTACTATTCGCCGGCTATATGAAAAACTAAAGTCAAACGGCATAGAAATACCTAAAACGGTTATTCTAGCTTAGACTTTAAACAATTTAAACGGCGAATACGAGTTATTTATTACTTCTATAACGCAGACCCTTCGAAAGGACGAAAAGGCACTCGATATAGAAGAGCTATTCTCTAATTTATTAGACGAATCGCGTCGCTATAAAGCTAGGGACCGCAAAGAAGAAGCCCTATTTACTAGCGATCGATTTAAGTCTAAAAAGCGTTTTAAGAAAGGCTTTAAACAAGTTAATAAAGACTCTAAGAAGCCTAGAGACGCTTCTAAGTATTACACCTATTATAAAAAGGAAGGACACCTTGAATCAAACTGCTATTCTAAGAACAGGTGGCCTAAATCGCGTTTTAATAATAATAAACGCGATAATAAAGGTGCTAGAGAGGAAAATGAGAATCTACTTGCTATAAATAATATTTCTAGCGAAGAAGAAGTACTCTATTCCTCTATAGAAGAGAATATAAGCTCTAATAGCCTAGAGTAAAAAGATATAAATGTATTACGCGCTATAGACTACGATAAGAGCGCTAATATAACCAAATTTGCTATCGATTCGGGTGCTACTAGGTATATTATAGCAAACAAGGACTACTTTACCTCGTTTGCCTATAAAACTACTTTAATTAAGTGGGGAAAAGCCGGGAAAATAGTAAGCTACGGAGTAAGAGACGCTAGAATCCGCTTTAAGGATACTAATAGAAGCGTTATCCTTACTAATTGTATCTTTGCGCCTGAGTTTAGGATTAATCTAATCTCTCTAGCGCAATTAGATACCCGTAATTGCTATGCCCGGCTAAGGAGCGGAAAACTCGATCTTTATAGCTCGAATAATAATCTAATAACTCGAGCTTTAAGAGAGAAATCTCTTTATAGAGTCGAAGTTTTTGCTCCTAATAAGAGTGCCGCTATACCCGCTTCTAAAGACGAAGAAACCTTTCTTATAGAGTCTAATAACGACTCTTATCTTTAGCATAAAAGACTAGGATATATTAGTCCTAATGCCTTATCAAAACTAGGCATTAAAGTCGATGCTAAAGACGCACGAATTACAAATTGCGAAGTATGCCTTAAGTCTAAGTTTACTCGCAAAATAAACCGTTCTATAAGTATAAAAGCTACTGCCTTCCTAGATAAAATAGCTTGCGATATTTGCGGACCTATAACACCGAGTACTAACTTGGGATATCGCTATTTTATATCTTTTATAGATAGCTATTCTAGGTATATAGAGGCAGACTTAATAAAGGAGAAATCCGATGCTTTCTACTGCTTTAAGAACTATAAAATTCGTAGCGAGAACTCTTTGTCTAATAGTAGTAAACGCCCTAGACTAAAAGCTTTTAAAAGCGATAACGCTAAGGAGTTAACAAGTAATGAGTTTAATACTCTACTCTAAAATAGCGGAATAATACGCGAGCTAAGTAGTCCTTATAGTCCCGAACAAAATGGACTAATAGAACGTCCTAATAGGACGTTAATGTCTAAAGTCAGGGCGCTACTAAAAGAAGCGGGGTTACCGAACAAATTTTAGGGCGAGGCCTTATTATCGGCTATCTATATCTATAATAGATTGCCGCATTCGGCATTAGGCTTTAAAACACCCTACGAAGTAAGGTTTGGTAAGAAACTAAGTCTAGAAGACTTAGAAAGAATAAAAATCTTCGGTTCTATAGCATATTATAAGAATCCTAGTCCTAAAAAGCTCGAAAATCGCGCTAAAAAGGCAATATTACTAGGATATACCGATTATAACAATTATCGGTTACTAGATCTAGAATCAAAACGAGTTGTTTATGCTCGCGACGTTAAGATTCTAGAAGGAATATACCTTAATATGCCTAAAACTGAGGAAAAGTTTGCTCTAGAAGACAAAGAAGTCGGATTCGAAGATTTAACAATCAACGAGTTAAATAAATCAAATTATACCCCAAATAATGCGGTTAGCGCTGATCCGCAACTTAGAAATCCTAAGAATAGTATTAACAAAGATAATACTACTTCGTATACTAATTTAGGGGGTGATTTTGAAGCTAATAATGACTTAAATAGTCAAAATAGCTTAAATGACTCGTTAGAATCCAATAATAGTAGCATTCTCGTACGCTTTCGCAAAGAAATAGCGAAATAGATCCTCTAATAGAGGATAACAACTATAATAGCGACGAGAATAATAATACTAGACTCGTTACTTCTAGTCGTACTTTAGAAGACGACGGTTTAGAAGACGAGTTAGCGCTACTATCTTCTTTAGCAAACTATAATATTGAAGATCCCGAGACCTATAAAGAGGCTATAACTAGTCCTAATAAAAACCATTGGTTAAAGTCGATGCAGTCTGAAATAGACGACTTAAACAAGTTAAATACTTGGAATTTAGTCGACTTACCTAAAGGACGAGTAGCTCTTAAAGGCCGATGGGTTTATAAGACTAAAACTGAACCCTTACGGCAAAATCATTAAATATAAAAGCCGATGGGTAGTTAAGGGCTTTAAACAAATAAAAGGGATCGATTTTGACGAGACCTTTAGTAATACCTGCCGCCCTGAAACTTGGCGAGCTTTATTCTATAAGGCGGCTAATTTAAATTGAGAAATAAAGCAATAGGACGTTGAACTCGCTTTCCCTAATTCGCCTATAGATAAAGAGATCTACGTCGAACAACCGAATGGTTTTATCGATCCTAAGAGCCCTAATAAAGTGTGTCGACTTAACACTGCCTTATATGGCTTAAAACAAGCGTCTAGGCAGTAGTATTTATATCTAAAGTCAATACTTAAGCGCTTAGGCTTTAAGCCTTTAAGAAAAGACGAAGCGGCCTTTATAAATACTAGGGATAACGTGATTATTACATGTTACGTAGACGATATGCTTATATTTAGCCCTAGTAACGCTAAAGTCGAAAGAACTTAAGCGTAATTTATTGAAGGACCTAGAACTAAGCGACCTAGGCGACGTAAAATACTACCTAGGAATAGAGGTATATCGCGATAGAGATACTAAGACTATAACTCTCTCGCAACAAGGTTACCTCGAGAAAATACTAAATCGCTTTAATAAGAAAGGTCTAAGGCCAGTTAGCTCGCCTATCGAAGTAGGCCTTCGTTTAGAAAAGCCTAGCGCTAATTTTGAAGCGTCTCTTAAAGATACTCGGCAATTTCAAGCCGAGGTTGGGTCCCTATTATATCTAGCGACTAAAACTCGCTTAGATGTAAGCTACGCTGTCGGACAGGTAGCTAAATATATGTCAAATCCGGACGATTTACATTTTAAAGCTCTAGAACGGATCTGGAAATATTTAAACGATCCTAAGGCTTATAAACTAACGCTAGTCTATAAAGCGCAATCGCCACCCCTATTAAAAGGCTATAGCGATGCCGATTGGGGGGGTGATTATACGACTAGACGTAGTACTACCGGATATATCTTCTGTTTAGGACCTAATAGAACGGCGCCTATTAGTTGGCGCTCTATGCTTCAAAAATCGGTCGCACTTAGTAGTTGTGAAGCCGAATATATGGCCCTAAAAGAGACGCTAAAAGAGTTCTTATTTCTAAGGGATTTATTCCTAGAAATAGATATTAGTACGGGCCAAAATTTGATCTATACCGATAGTAAATCGGCTATAGAACTTGCGAATAATCCGGAGCATCACGCTAAGACAAAGCATATCGATATACAATATCACTTAGTCCGCGAGTGTGTAAACGAGTCTATTATAAGCCTAGAATATCTTCCTACTAGGGAACAAATCGCGGACATTCTTACTAAAGGCTTAGACTCGGTAAATTTTAAGCGGCTCCGAGATATTATCTATTCGTAATAGAAGACGGCATTGTTTTTCCTCTTTAGGAGGTTATAAGTTCTTAGGAGCTTATAACAAGAGGTTTTTTATCTTTGCCGGGGGTTATTCTATACTCTTTTCTCTTCTCTATAGTAGGAGAGTTTTTAACGAGGTAGAAGAGACCCTAATCTTTACTCCTAGAAAGTTATACTCTATAGGGTCTTAAAAAGGCTAGCTAGTAATTGCTTTAATAAATTCAATGACCCGAAGATTAGAGTAAGGCCTTCGAACTACTATTTTTCCTTTAAAGAAAGGTTTTTAAGTAGAGTAGAAGAGCCTTTATCCCTATCCGAGAGCTATAGAGTAGGTCGCGAAATATTAGCTCGTAGACGAAGGGATATAGTAGGTTTTATGAGTCTAGAACTATAAACGGGTACTAGAATAGGCACTAAAAGTATTCCTAATAAAAGAAGGACGCTTCGAGTATATTAGGAATCTACGAGTCACTTTATACTCAATTATAAATAAGGTAGACCTAAGTTCCCTAGTCTAATATAGTAGGATACCTTTTCCTTAGGTATACTTACTTAAGATTAGAAGGAATAAGTCGGATGCCTTATAAGGAAATACTCGAATCAGAGTAAGAGAATTGTCTTTACTCTATTTTCGAGTATTACTTGTCTAAGCTATATTTAGGCAGTTGTATAAGTCCTAATTAATTGTTTTACTATCAAATTACTTTTAGTAAGTCGACAGTAAGGCAATATAGCTTAGACGGCGAGGTTACCCCTAAAGAAGCGCCTTAGAAGTTTTATAACGACCTAAAAGAGTAACGATATAAGGTCCCGGTTGGGTATAGAGAAAATTTCCTTATATCTAGTTATACGAAGAGCTTCTACGCTAGGTCCCTAAAGGGATAGTTAAAATGTTCCTAGCGCGGTTAAGCTAATACTAGGAACTACTTAGGAGGGGTCTCTTAAGCCTAGTTAAAATTCGGATCCGTACCGTATAGCGTCGTCGTTATACCTATACTTGAAAGCTATAGTATAGGGGTTTAGAGTCTTGCAAACTCTAGACAATACCCGTAATAATAATACCCTATTATATACTAGGATTTATACCTAGTAGTAGTATTACTTAGTAAAGATTAAGGGGGTGTATTAGTTTATAATCTTTATCGTAATACTACTAGCTATTGATTAGGGCAATAGCGGCCACTCTAAGAGACACTTCTAGATTGTTACTAGAAGTTGAATATAAGAAGTTATAATTATTTGGATTTATTAATTGCTATATTAATTCGAGTATACGCCGTATACGGATAAGACTTCGTATATAGCGGGGTATACTATAGACCTAACTATATTACATAATATAGTAGGTGCCTTAGGTATCTAGTAAGGTCTATATAGCAATAATAGACTTTTAGCCAACTGAAGTTGATACTAAGATCCGAATGATCCTTGTAATCATCCATAAAACTAGACCTAATTAGGTAATACTCACCTTATATAGTATCGGTATACTAGTGTACCGATAAGTACTAAGTCTCGCGTGATAGATCCTTCTAGAACGCGAGATATTAGTAATAAAAGAAGGTCTAGAATGTAACTTCTTCTAATCTTAGAGATAAGGCACTACGAGAATATTCTATTATATTCTCTGATTACGCAAGCTATATAGTAGCTTACGCGTACATTAGAATGTTCTAGATACCTACGCATAGTATAAGTACTCAGTAGAGTTATACTTAGATAGTATAAAGAATAACAAGACAATTAAGACTCTTATACTTACTACTACTCCTACTACTCCTCCTACTCAATTATACTTTCACGCTAAACTCAATACGGCTATACCGTACGATCTGATCACTATCGAACATTCTTTAAGTTAGAACCTAAATAGTAAGACTCCGCCTTTATCTCTACTATATTTATCTACTAAGGAGTTATATATAGGTATATAACTCTACTATTTAAGATTATACTTATGCTACTTTCTAGCTCCCTCCTAGGGACTCTTAAATAGTATACCGTACGTTCCTATCCTAGATATAATTTCCTAGATTATTATAAGGTACCTATTATATAATAATTTAGCCTCCGCTAATCGCTTCTAGATTTCTTACTAATATAACTAAGTTATACTATATTATTGGCGTATTATAGAGACTACTTAACGTATCTTACTATACTAAGGGTTTCCGGTAATATAATATAGTACTCGTGTTATTACTATAGTATACTCTAATAGCTCGAAGCTTATTCTTTAGGTACGACTAGTCTAAGTTTCTACTCTTTATTACTAGGTCTTATAGTCTACTAACGCCTTAGTAATTACGCCCTAGATACTAGTATAACCTTTACTATTATACTTATAAGAGCTTAAAGGGGAAGGCTACGGTAGTTATAACTATACTATAATCGGTAAAGCTAGCGCGTCCCGATAGGAATACCTAGTAGCTATATAGCCGCTCTAATATACTCTATATATATATATATAGCTACGAAGTAGTCGGAGGTAAGTAAATAGTAAATAGTAAGACCTATAATTTACTCTCACTATTTTCAGTAAGAGTAATAGTAAATAGTAAGAGTAAGACCTAAGAAAATATAAGAGTAAGAGTAAGAGTAAGAGTAAGAGTAAAATAGTAATAGTAATAATAAGAGTAAATAGTAATACTATATACTATTTATAGTATATATAGCTTATATTAAAGTAGAAGTTAAGTACTAGCTTAACAAAGTAAGTACTATATAGATAATAAGGGATATTTATAGTACTAGATTAGTTATATAAGTAATATTACCTATCTAGAGATAGTATAAGTTATATATAGTATATATAAAGCTAATTAGAAGATATATTAAGTAGTAGTCTAGTAGAGTACTAATTAAAGCCCTTTAGAACTACTACTAATAGTAACTACCTTTTAGGCTAGGATACCCCCGGACTATACTAACTCTATAATGTAATAGGAGCTCGGATAGAGTATATAAGGACTACAGAGCTAAAAAGAAGGTTGGCTTTAATAGTCGTCTAGTAAGGAATTCTTTAAAGCTCTTTAGAACTACTACTAGTAGTAACTACCTTTTAGGCTATAATATCTCTTAACTATACTAACTCTATAAGGTAATAGGGACTCTAATATAGGGTACTATTTAGATATTATATACTTTAATACTATATAGTATTATTAAGTATTAACTACTACTAGTAGTTATAGAAGATAACTAGATAGTACTATATAGTATCTTATCTAGATCTTCTACTAGTAGATTCTCTATCTTTTCTCTATTACTATAAAGTAGCTATCCCTCTATACGATATATCTCGTCCTCTCAATAGTCTTTATTAAAGGTATTTAAGTTTCCTAAGAAGTATAGGTCGTCTAGTATATTAGAGTAGAGATAGAAGTCGCGAGATCCGTAGATATTATCTTTTATAAGGTTAAATTTGTCTCGAGATATTAGGTCCTTACTAAGGAACGTTCTACTAAGGTCTATAGTAGATATTAGTTAAGGAACTAGTAGCTATACTCTTTTATATAAGTTTACTTACTTTAATCTTCGAAGTATAAAGAGTAATATAGAAGATAAAGGTTAAGAACCTTTATAATAGAGTATAGACTCTTACTATTCTCTTCTAAGTCTCTTACTTTTATAGAGATAATATAGGTACTAAGATCTAGATCTAGATCTTTATAGTTGTAAGACTTATAGATAGTATCTATATAATATATATTAATATATCTAATCTCTTTTATATAAAGAAGTACCTACCGAGTAGCTTCTTATATTCGATAAAGTTATAGTATTAAAGTCTCTTAATATAGTAGATAATTCTAAGCTTATTAAGATATTTAACTAGGTTAAGATTATCTTTATTATAGTTAATAATGCCTTTAATAGTACGGTCTAGACAGATAGACGGGACTAGATTACTAGTATTAATATACTCTTTAATAGTAGTAGATCTAGTAGTAGAAGATATATTAGATCTTTATTTAGTTAGTACTTATTAAAGCTATATTAGTTAAGTTATATACGTACATATCTCTAAATAGAGAGTATAGATTATATAGAGCTTATAAGGTAGAGGTATAGCTATAGAGGTAATTAGTACTAAATACTAGAATATAAGTAGAGTAGTAGAGTATACTTACTTTTAGTATCTCTAAGCTTAGCCTAGTATTGTAATATAGAGATAGAAAGAAGAAGAATCTATCGATTAGAGAGGTAATTATATTAAGGATAGCCTACTAAGATTAGTATATCGGTAGTAGTCTTAGTTCTTAATAATACTTAGAAGTATTAGTTACTACTACTGACTACTTATCTAGCGGCTATATTTAATACTATTAGATAGCGCTAGTCTCTAATAGGAGCGTTATACTTAGTTTAGATTAGTTCTTAGTACTAGCTTATTAGTATTACCTTAGCGGTTTCTACTTACTAAGATATATCTTCTCGGTTCTAGTATTCCTTATATTATTAAAGCGCCTTCTATAGCTTTTCTCTTCTACTTTTCTATCTATATTACGTTGTCTAAAAGTAAGAAACTACTACCTATACTCTAGATAACGTCTATATTTATTCTAGTAAGTTATAAGCTCTCTATAGTAAGATATCTTATATTAACTCTTTTTCTTAGCTATGTCTTTATCTAAACAAGCTAAAATCGAGTCTAAGCCTAATAGAGTAGTATATACTAAGGCCTGATTACTTTTCAAGGATTAGGAACCGCCTAATATTAAATTAATACCCGCTATCTTTAGTAAAACATACTATACTCGCAAACTAGTTACGCCTAAAAAACAAGGCGAACTCCCTCGACTTAAATTAACGTATACCTATTGTTATAAGCCTACGTTTAGTAATTAGCCTATTAATACTAGTAATCTCGAGAAACATATTAAAAAGCAATACCAAGAACACTATAAAGGCGACTTAGAAAAGAATACTAAATATAAAGAATAAATAGATATATCTAGTAGTAATAGTACTAGTAGTGAAGAAGACTATAGTAATAAAGATAATAGTATAAACAAAGACGGAGATAATACTACTAATAACAATAATAGCTAAGATACTATAGAGATTAATAGCAATACTAATACTTCTAGTACTAAACAAAAGTGTACTAGTAGAAGTCTTACTAAAGATACTACCTTAGAAAGAGATAGTAGTATTAGTAGTACTAATACTTTAAACCGCTATTTTAAAGCTAGTAATATAGATACTAATACTAAGAAGAAGTCCTATTAATTATATAATAAAAGAGGCCCCTTTAATAAAGATTTATATAAGGACTTAGTATTAAACTTTTTAGTAGCTAATAACCTACCCTTTAGTCTAATATATAGTAATAGCTTTGAAGAACTACTTTACTATCTTAATAGCGATACTAGAGGCCTATACTAGGATACTCTTAATAAATGGCTAAATACTAGATACAAAGATTATATTACTAGTCTAATTAAAGAGTTTAGTAACATATAAGGTTACTTTACCTTAACTCTCAACGCGTATAATAGCTCTAATAACTATAACTACTTAGCTATTATAATTTACTACTATAATAACAAGTTTACTAAGTTAAATAATCTCTTAATAGGATTCGAGGTTCTAAACAAAGCTACTAGTTATAATATTAAACACTTATATAAGTAGCTTATTAAAACACTAGAAGTATATAAAACTTAGGATAGAATTATATCTATTAGTAGAGATAATACTAGCCCGGTAGTAAAACTGGTTAGTACCTTTAAAGAGAACTATACTAATACTAATAACCCGGAACTAATAGACGTTCTATGTCTACTATACGTCCTTGATCTAGTAACTAATTACTTATTATATTATCTATTCTTTACTCCTAATAATGCTAAAAGTTTTAAGAAAGTAATAGACAAATATAAAAGAGAGATATTTAGTAACTTTAAACTATAACTACAATTCAAAATAATTAAAGTGATACTAGGACAAATTAGGCGTCTTATTTACGCCTTTAATATAAATTATTACCTTAAGAATAACCTTAGACAAAAGGTTCAAAATATTTAGAACGAATGTAACCCGGAGAATCTAAGACCTAATAATAAGCCTAATAATATAGAGAAGCTACTTAGAGATAATAGTACTAGATAGCTTTCTACTTATAAAATACTCGATAGATTCCTATATTTTTAGCCTATAAAAAATACTATACTCGAGGAAGCAAAATATAAATCTAGAGATAATACTTCTGTTTATAATATAGATACCTTTATAATTACGGAAGACGAATAAAAATACTTAGAGATAGTAAGAGATATACTTAAGATATTTAGAGAACCGACTATTAAATATTAGGCTACTAAGTATAGTATAATAGCCTATAGTATAGTTATAATTTCTAAGCTTAAAAGTAACCTAAAGAGCTTTCTTAAAAAACTAAACCTAGACCTTAAAGAAAAGTACCCGTTAATATATAAAGGCTTAATAGAAGTAGTTATAAAACTAAACTCTTACTATCTAATTTAGTCTATAGAACCCGAGGATTTCAATAAGCTTAAAGATCTATATATAGCTACTATACTAGACCCTTGATATAAACTAGATGTTCTCTATAAATTAAGCGGAAGTAAAGCCTTTATACTTAAAGTTAAGGCCTATTTCTTCGAGGTCTATAATAAGTATAAAGTTAGGGATAATAAGACTACTACTAATATAGATATTAGTAGTATTTTAAACCCTATATCTAGTAGTAGTACTATATCTAATACTAGCTTTATAGATAGTAATAATTAATCTAAAGTCAAGGACAGTAACGACAACCTTTATATTAATAACAAAGAGGAGGCAAATATTATAAACGAAGTCAATACTTACTTAGAAGAATAAAGGTCTATACGTAAGACTAAAATTAAAAATTATTAGCGATTAGTATAAGATAAATATCCTATACTATTTCTAATAGCTAAAGACTATCTAGCTATACCGCCTACGTTAGTACCTAGCGAGAGTACATTTTCTAAGGTCGGAGATATAGTAACTAAGAAAAGAAATTAACTTCTCCCTAATAATGATAAGAAGTTAATTATATTAAAGTGTTTAGGAGCCGCTAAAGATAAAGAGGATACTATTAACAATAATATATATAAGAAGGATTTTAATAAGTCTTCTAGTAGTATTATAGAGACTTTAAGTAGTACTAATAAAGGTAAAGATCGAGCTATAGAGACTACTACTCTATCTTTTAGAGACTCTAGTTCTAATCGAGATTTGGAGATAGATAACAAGGATAATAAGTTAGAATAAATAGTATAGTATCTATAGTATATAGTATATAGTAGATAATATAGAGTAGATAGTTATATATAGAAAATATAATATATTCGCGGGTGATCAGATCGTGCGGTATAGCTATATTGAGTTTAGCGCGAAAGTATAATCGAGTAGGAGGAGTAGTAGGAGTAGTAGTAAGTATAAGAGTCTTTACTGTCTTGTTATTCTTCATACTATCTAAGTATAACTCTACTGAGTACTTATACTATACGTAGGTATCTAGAACATTCTAATGTACGCGTAAGCTACTATATAGCTTGCGTAATCAGAGAATATAATAGAATATTCTCGTAGTGCCTTATCTCTAAGATTAGAAGAAGTTACATTCTAGACCTTCTTTTATTACTAATATCTCGCGTTCTAGAAGGATCTATAACGCGAGACTTAGTACTTATCGGTGCACTAGTATACCGATACTATATTAGGTGAGTATTACCTAATTAGGTCTAGTCTTATAGATGATTACAAGGATTATTCGGATTTTAGCATCAACTTAAGTTGGCTAAAAGTCCATTATTGCTATATAGACCTTGCTAGATGCCTAAGGCACCTACTATATTATGTGATATAGTTAGGTCTATAGTATACCCCGCTATATACAAAGTCTTATCCGTATATGGCGTATACTCAAATTAATATAGCAATTAATAAATCCAAATAATTATAACTTCTTACATTTAACTTATAGTAACAATCTAGAAGTGTCTCTTAGAGTGGACGCTATTGCCCTAATCAATAGCTAGTAGTATTACGATAAAGATTATAAACTAATATCTTTAGAGCTTTATATAACTATTTAACCTAACTATTCGTTAAACTATAGAGATACTAACTAGCCTATTAGAGTCCTTATTATATTATAGATTTAGTATAGTCTAGGGGTATCCTAGCCTAAAAGGTAGCTACTATTAGTAGTAGTTCTAAAGGGCTTTAAGGAATTCCTTACTAGATGACTATTAAACCCGACCTTCTTTTTAACTCTATAGACCTTATATAGTCTATCTGAGCCCATATTAACTTATAGAGTTAGTATAGTCCGGGGGTATCCTAGCCTAAAAGGTAGTTACAATTAGTAGTAGTCTT
The DNA here is from genome assembly GCA_013248845.1 of Passalora sequoiae. Lineage (NCBI taxonomy): Eukaryota > Fungi > Ascomycota > Dothideomycetes > Mycosphaerellales > Mycosphaerellaceae > Passalora > Passalora sequoiae. The sequence goes on along the minus strand of WSQC01000009.1, from coordinate 36,962 downwards.
AAGTTAGTATATACTAAGATAATATATCTATATAGAGTATTAGTATCTACTACTTAAGCTAAGAATATATATAAGTAAAGACTATCCTAGACTATTATTTATATCTAAGTATATACTATATTTAGTTAGAAGACTTATCTAAGTAGTAAATATACTTAAGATAAGATAGTATATACATAATTCATTATAATATATAAGGTAGTAAATAGAAGCTTAGATATAAGAGTATATATAAGTAAAAGTAGTATACCTAACTCCTAACGCCTCTAACTACTAATTAGTATTATTAAAATATGTATTCTACTAAATTTACATACTGTCTTATACTTCAAAACCTAGGATATCTTCTTAGAATAAATTGTTCTTAATTACTACTTCTATTAGTATTATATTATTATATATTTATAGTACTTACTATCTTAGGTTTAGGTATTATTCCAGTCTATAATTGGCTCGAGATCGACTTCTTCTAACCCTATATAGAGGCTAATTAGTAGGTATATTAATAGGGGAATAGGGATTTACTTACCGGTATTAATAGTACTATTACTAGCACTATTTATAGCTTGATTTTAGGTACTAGCTAGACCCCAAATTATCTCCGAGAGATACACTATATAGTTAGCTAATTACTTAGTTAATTATATATTAATTTACTTATAAACTTTAGTCCTAAGAGTAGATACTTCTACTAGTAACTCTCGGTTAGAGTCTACTAGTTCCTTTACTACCGATCTTTCTATATCGACTCTTTGATAGCGTTTTCTCGGCCGAGGAGTTGCCAAGATTAGGCCTTAGCGCCTAATTAACTTACGTCTAAGAAGTATTAGTTAGTTAAGAGTTACTAAGGGGAGAGAGAAGAGGGATTTATACTTAGGGGTTTAAGTATTACTTAGTATCTTAGCGGCAGATCTTAGCGCTATTATCAACTTGTTAGCCTACTAGACTATATAAGTTTCAAATACTAGATCTAGATCTAGATCCCAATTTAATAGCTATAAAAAATTTAGACTTTTATATATACTGTAGAATTATAAAGCTTTAACTTTATAAATACTAGCCCAATTTGGCTAAAAATTTAATATAGTATATATTAGATTATATATAAGCTAGCCTAGAAGTTTAGTAACAGTTAGATATATATTTAGTTAGTAATTTACTATTTAGTATTTAAAAGAACAAGAAATTAACTACTTATAAATATATTATAACTAAAGTTAGACTTTCACTTCCTTCTAATATATATCTAGAAAAAAGTACTTACTTTATATAGTAATGTCTTAATAGCATATAAGGAATATAGCTAAATCGTATATCTTAAAATGATTATATCTTTAGTTAGATCTCCTATAGTTACTAGTAGATAAATAAAGATCTTAAACTAGGAATATACTCTTATATATATACTCAAATTTCTATTACAGTTAGAAGTTTATATCTCTACTAATTAGTATAATATTAATTTTTTAGTATCTAACTATATATATACTTAAATTCTTATATTAGTATAACGTCTACTATATAACTTTAAATAGATATAAGTTTACTTATATAGTCTACTAGGTCTATTATAATCAATATAAAGGTTATTAGTACTATTAAAGTAGTAGAAACTATAGAATAACTTAATTTCTAAGAGTTATTAACTATATAACTATTTCTACTATAAATATAGTAATACTAACTAATAGAGTATAGTATATTGTAATCCTATACTATATAGCCTTAGTAAGTACTATTAGAAGTAAATATTAGAGAGAAATACTCTTATAATATAAATATAAAGTAAGGATACTTTTAACTATATAACTACTTTACTACTATTACTATAGCTATATACTAGTTATATTATCTATATATAGTACTTACTAGATCTATATTATATATACTTACTACCCTAAGCTTTATAGAGTTACTATATATATAACTAGTATAGGAATAACTAAGCAAAATAGTAGTATATAAATATATTTAACTATTTTACTATTTTTACTATTATTAGGCGCTAACTATACTAAACTTTTATAGAATACCTTATACTTATACTATATAGCCTTAACAAGTTACTATATAGCCTTATTATATACTATAATAGCTTATAATCTATAAAAAAGTACCTTTTTATCTTACGTCTTACTCTTACTCTTACTATAGTTTTACTATTTTAGTAAAATAGTAAGAGTAAATAGTAAGAGTAAGACCTAAAAAGACGTAAGAGTAATAGTAAGACCGGGAGTAAATAGTAATTACTATTTACTCTTACTCTTACTATTTACTCTTACTATTTCCCCAACTTTAGCAACACTAGTCGGAAGACGTGTCGCTCGAGTACATTAGCTAGCGTCGGATATTGCCGCTGGCCGAATTTCGTGGCTGGGGATCCTGCATGCCAGTGTGGGAGCATCCGCTCTGACAACACCTTGGCCATCTCTACACTCCTGTCTTGTTCGATCATCTGAACACATATCACATCGTCTTCATCTCCGCCAATTCGCGAGTGCAATCTCACATCTTGGAAACAAGGATCATCATCTTGCCAATGTCGCTACCGACATGTCGTGCCGGTGGCCGTCAGAAGCCGTGACAGTCACCACGTCGAGCACTCTACATATCCGCGACGCCGCTTTCATCGACTCTTTTGACGACCCTCAGCCTGCCATCCTTCTCTTCTACCGCCTCTGTACTTCGCAATCCATTCCTGCAGCACTGCCAAGGCTCTGCGGTGGTGTTTTGAGCCTGATCAACTCATAGCATTTACTACTGGTTGTGGTAGTGAGTTTTGGATGATGTCTTAACAGGCTTTCCAGCTTTCATGCTCTGTCCTACTGCTGAAGCCCGCCTCTATAGAAAGATTGCCCCAAAATCCTATGAGCAGGTGAGCAGAATCTGTAGCAAGACTCTCGTGGCCACTGAAATTGACAAACCTCGTAGCTACCGACCAACAAGCCCTTGACATGCAGAAAGCAGTAGACCACATATTGGCTGACTCGACGACCCATCCCAACTACTGTACTATAGTACACGAATCAATATCCAACTCTTTCCATTCTTTGCAATCTCAGCACTTGCCCCTACGACGAAGACCCTCATCTAAACACCAAAGTTAGGCAGTCTTAGCAACACGGTAGAGCTTCGCCATGGTCATTCTACAGGAGGAGTTCTTATGCTGTGCAACATAGCAGCCGCTACTGCAGAGGCGGGTACATGGCAGACTACCGGTACCATTCGCATTTAGCTCCACTCGAGGTATGTTCCAAGTACACTGGAAGGAGCGGATCTAACATGAAGCATTCGTCTCCTTGCTGCCTCCGTGTGAGGTGAGTAGCCTTCAGTCACTCCACACATCAAATCTGCCGCAATGCACCGTCTGGCCTATATATAACGCATTTTCAGACGCTCATCATTCCCGACTGCGCCTTTTATGCATGTGCATGTCTATGCGAAGTCCTTTCGACTCATCGTCGTTTTCCGCTAAAGGAAATCGATACATAACGATCTGGTAAGCTGAACACGTCCGCGGCTCGGGTCACGTTTCTGTTGACACAGCGACATCTATGAATGTCCGCAAGTCTCCATAGCGATCTGGCATTAAGCTTTCTCTGTTGCACATTGAACGCACAGCTTACACACACAATGACAGGAGCTGGCCACAAGCCTTGACAGCGCCTGTCTTGTACCAACTACACGACCCTAGCTGCACAGAACCACAGGCGATTCTGAAGGCAAGGATCAACCATGCGACTCTGCATCGCAGTATCCACGGGCCAAATCTGCGAATCTGCACCGAAGGCCTATTACCTCGTCCATCATCTTGTCTTTCTGTCACGTAAGCTTAAGCTCGATGCTATGGATGCGTGGCTTTGAGCTGAAGCTTGCAGAGCAGTTGGTGAGATTGCTTTGAATGAGGCCGACCGCATCAGGAGCAGCCGAGCGCCAGCAACGTACATCCTTCAACTCAGCTCAACTCACCACTTCCATCAGGCCAGTTGTCGAACTCAATATCACGCAATACACGCCATGTGCCTGGTCCCGGGGCTGGCCAAACGAGATCCATAGGCTCCGCGTGCTATAGACCAGCTGATACAACATCGATGCGGTTCAGGTCATCGCTGCAATGGATCTCGCGCGTGAGGAAGTTACGATGTCTGGCAGCCAGGAAGCATACAGGACGCATTTCAGCAAGACCACATCACCAACAGGCCTCAAAGCCAGACTCCACAGACGGAGCAGATCTTCATGGCATGGCTTGCTTGTACGCACGAATCACGGTCCTACATCGCCCGACTCACATTTGTAGGCATCAATCATCACCCGGAAGCTAGCAGCGCATGCAACGCGCACGCACTACAAGGCATTGGTGGCAATGTGCCTGCAACCACCGGCTACAACCAAGAAGCAGCAAGTGAGTCTGAAAAGCAATGACAACGATCTCAATGTCGCACATGAGGAGCTCTGCGACCACGTATGAGGTGGCGCTTACAGGTTTGGCTGGTATGATATGCATGCACATCTCTCAGCGAATGACGAATGCGATGAGAATGTGCGATGGCGCGATAGCAAATGGGTGCGAGTGGAGGAGACATGGTTTGCGCAAAGCTCTGGGCATGTATCATCGTGGTCAGGGCTGCGTAAGTAATAGTATCCAGAGTAATATCCGGAGTAGCATCCGGTTGGCATCCGGAGATGGCATCCGGGCTGGCATCCGGAGCTTGCATCCGGAGCTTGCATCCGGGTTGGCATCCGGAATGACCTCCGGGCTTGCATCCAGGAATGCATGCCTGACCTCATCCGGGACGACAGACCTTAAAGACCCGACCTCTGTCTAAACAATTGAATGTCATTTCCTTCGGGCGGCATCGGACGTACTGGGATTTCTGGTCGCAGATAGTACACAGTGCTTTGTGTAACATCTCTCTGACTCCGGACTTTGGCCTGCATGCACGCAGTGTGGCGCACTAAGAGCTCACTCAACGGACTGACTGCAAGCAGTGTCGAACGCGTCGAGGAGCAACATCAGCATTCAAAGTGTCTGTTATGATAGACATCGGCGCTCTGTGGCCGCGTCCCGCGAGGGAGTGACACCTTCGGCAATAAAGCCTTATCTTGTCGGCGAGCTCAATTCGGGCCCGACGCGGCTGAGCTTCGACACGTGTTGACAGAGAAGTGAATGCGCATTGTGTTAGCTGAAGTGTCGACAAGGAAGTGAAGGAACATTATGTTGGCTGTCTCCTTCTCACGTCAATGGCACTACATTGCGCCTGCACTATAGATACACCTAGCTTCAACAAACGTTCTACAGCCCACAGTACACAACACACCAGTCGCACTTCATAACCAATCATCATAGCGGATGTCAACTTTCCGACAACCTCAACCTACCATCTCATCAACACCTAACCATAATCGCGAAACATCTCAAACACGACAAGATCCTCAGTCATAGCAAATCGTCAGAGCATCGATACACATATCGCATCTCACTACGGAGTCGAGTACGTTTAGTACGTCCTTAATAACTACTAAGGCCGATCTCAGCCGCGAGGCCGGTGTGGCGGATCATTACAGTACGTCATTCTATCTCGACGTGCTGTACTAGATGAGGATAGCTCTGAGTCCGAGGATGGTGACCCTCCGTTCCCTATTCGCAACACGAAGCCTGATCGACCGTCTGAATACATTCCAACCCAACATACTGGATCACCTGAGAATACCCCTAAGTCTAAGGATAATGGACCCCCGTTCCTATCTCGCTATGTGCGGCCTGATTGTTGGTCTGATTCCTCAAGCAGTGCACGTTCAAAGAGCACTATAGACAGTAAGCGTGCTGAGAAAGCGGAAAGAAAGCCCGCGTAGGCGAAAGAAACTCAAGACTAGGAGGAATGGAAGGAGAAGAAGATAACAAAAACCATTGGAGCGGCTGAGGAGGTTCAGGCAGGACTTAACAAGACGAAGAAGATAGGCGGCAATACCCAGAAGCGAGCCGAAAGTGTTGACGACAAGGTTGTTGTTAGGGACACGCTTTGTAAAGAGGTTTTTGAACAAAACATATGGAATTAGGAGCAAGCTAAGAAGAAACAGGATCAGCCCGCCGTCGTGCCGGCTAGATCCGTCTAAGCCAGCGACAACGCCGATGTGTAGCAGCTCGCTAGGCGATCAAGTCGCTTGCAAAGTGTGCCCACGCCACCTGCTTCTAACAAGGCTCTAGGACAGACCATGCCGAACAACAAAATAGCCTCATCTATACCAGCGAAAGTTATAGTCATGCTAAGTGTTGACGATAAGAACAGTAACGAAGACCTTTATGGGGTCTCGCCTCGAACATCTCTCAAACCCAAGCCAGTTCCTGTCCCTACGGTCAAAGGCACCACTGTCGCGAGCTACGAGAACGACGACCTAGCAATCAAAAAGGCGAGTGAGCGTGAGGAAGCAGTACTCCGCTGCCGAGGATGCCACGACATCTTCGACTCTAACGTCTATGCCCTTTACTAGTCTTTCTACGGCGATAGTGTTACCTACCCTGTAGCAAACAGTCCCGTCACTGCGCCGTTGGAACTCTATCGCACAGTCGGAATGTGAGTCGCAGTACGTGATAAAGAACATCCCTTCTAGTGCCTTCGCTGCAAAGCCGTCGTAACTTGTCTTATGGACTCGTAGGATGGCTGCGTTGAATGCTTCTGCACGTTCCGCACGTTGCCTTGTGGATGTGAGCCCTTGGTCACATTCCAGCGCAGGGGTTCTGCTCGTCTTGAGGTTGCCTGCACACCAATTTGCCACTGTGAACTCAGTGACAAGACGTCTCTGCAGGATACCGACACCAAGATGGCGAGTCTGGCGCCTCCAACAGTTCTTTCCCCAAAGAATACTAGCCCAAAGTCTTCAGTCACGGACTAGAAGAAGGTGCGTATGCCATGCCCTGCATATGGATGCGCTTACAGCGTGGACAAGTCTGATGGTACTGATCCTCCTCCGGCGGAACAGGTCATACCTTCTCCTTCTATAGCCAATGTCGATGTAGAAGCGACGAAGAGGAAGACCCTAGAGGTGGTCAAGAAGAACCCAGAGGCAGTCCAAAGGATCCGTTCAGACTCGCAGCAATGGATGGTGCTTAGTCCAGCTGCACAAGCACAAGCATCATAAGTTTTCCCTAACCAGAAGGAGGTGGTGCGTGATGCTCGACGTGATGAACCCATTCACTGCGCCCGCCGCGACGCTCTCCTCTCCGGGATCGATGACGCCCTTGACGTGCTTCAGGGCCACGAATGCGCCCGTTGTGGATGGGAAGTCTTTGTCCTTCTTAGTGAGGGAAAGGGTGAGGGAACTTCAAACTTGGAGTCGGAGATGGTGTTTCGGGACTTCGCATTTTTCCGGAAGGCACGCGTCTACACTCGACCTCCGGAATGGCAGGTGCTAGCGGACGTGGCAACTGGAAGCTTCCATCATCGACTTCCCAAGGATGGAAGTCACGCTTGTGCTCTCAACCTAGACAATGTTGGATAATAATAGATCTGTCCCGGCTCTCTGATTGTGGGAAGGTCACACGGGGGATCACAGTGTCCGCCGTCATCGTTGAGGTCTCTCTGCACGTACTGTTTTGCATCCTACAAGACCGCAATTGTGTCCGTAGTAGCTGCCGCAAACGTGGGTCCTGGAGTGTCTACAGCTCTTCGACATCTCCCAAAGATTGTCAGACTGTATACCGCTTGCGGGTGCATAACGATATATCAAGCAAAGACAGCCTTAGGCATGTATATGTCTAGGGAAATATCGACGCTTGGCATCAGTACGATCCGGCCTCGATTTCTATGACTATCTTGCCCTTCTGCTGGATTGAAGCTGACAGCTCGTGCTCCTCGCTTAGCTAACAACTCGCGGCCACGCAAGTAGTGCTTGATGAGTAGATATAAGGACTGTTGCGGCTGATGTTGGCGCGTTAATCAGGGGCTGCAAAAGCGATGTCAAGGCATCGACTTTGACTGCCGGTCTTTGAGTATTACTCGAGGCTCTAGAAGCTATATATAAATCTAACGGCAGCCGCTCAAGTCGCCCAAGCTCTGTACTCCTACTTGACATGCCGCTTTAGCTCTCTTTTCTTCACGTCTGAGTTGTCTACTCCGCGCATAATCATAGACTTGAGGCCGCCTACAAATAGTGTGCAGCAGAGCATACTAGCTATCAGGGATGGTTTTGAGATGTAGTATAGACGCCGCACACAGATAGCTACCCCTTACGGGCAATAAACATCGGTACTCTTTCACAGCTTAGTGAGCAATCTTCTGCACTTTCCGCGGCACTGTTTAGGAGTCGCGTGTCGTTATGTGAATGGTATTAGTCGGGACGCGTTATGTTAGTTGTGCCGGCGATGGTAGCGGACGATAGACGCTGTTCGATTCGGCTCGAGGTTCAGTTCGTACCAGGTGCGTAGTCGCAACGGGAGCCATTCGCTTGCGGCGTGTAGTCAATGCGTAGGCTTGAAGGCGTCAATATCGATAGGCGACACGGTGCGATGCATGGAATCTGACGAGCAAGGCGGTGCTGGTTTGTCGAGCCTTATAATGACGGTCGGTACGTCGTTCGTGCTTTTGATATAGCATGTTGTCAGGATATACGTAATAATACGCGAACGCTCGCATCGCTCATACCAAGGACGTCGCGACTGGCGTTCGATACCTTGGGCGTATTATCGAGCCGCAGTCGTGGAGGAAGTGAAAAGAAGCTTAGAAAGTGTTATTAACAATGCTTGATCGCGTTGCGATATATTATGTCAAGGATCGAGTACGTAGATTGTGGTAGAGAGATCGCGTAGAGTCGAAGATATCACGAGACTAGAACAAGGATCATTGTCTAACAACCCATTAGCGTGTTAGGAACTCATCCAAAGGGAGAAGCATTGGCAACAGAGGAAGAGCGATTGTCAGCAATGTCATCTCAAACATTGACCAAGGTCATTTCCTAGAGTCTTACCGACAGAGAATGATTTTACGGCCTAGGGAAGCCAACCAGTTTGATCCGCTCAGGCGAAGAAGTGTGACTACCCTCTCAACCCAAAGACATCCCATCACCACACTTCTTACTATCGCACACCCTTATCACCACAACTTCATCTCATCCTAACTCACGAGACTTGGTCTGTCTGCCCAATTTGACCTTGAGAACTCTCCTCTCTCCCTTACGCTACACCTTCTTCATCCTCGCACGCAAGGAACGCAGCTAAGTCTCATCGACTGTCGCACAAACATGTTGACGTATGAGGCGGTATAGGTGCTCAATATCATCCGCCTGCAGGTATCGGACACGGCTGCGTTGAGCGTGTCGACGGTATCATTCGTCGCGATCTGAGCGGTGGCAACGTTGTCAATGGCATCAGCGTGCTTAGCAACGTCGGAGTTAAGGTGGCTGATGGCCTTAGTTGTGTCGGCTTGAGAGGTAGTGAATTTCTTGATAGTATTTACCTGCTCGTTGAAGTCGGAGGCGAGGGTGTCTAGAGCTTCAGTAGTGTCGGTCTGAGCAATGGCGACGTTCTCGATAGCCTTAGCTTGGTCGATGACATCTTCGTTTACAGTATCGATAGCTTCTGCAGTGTCGGCCTGAGATGTAGTCAACCCACCGACCGTAGTAGAAAGCCTAGTCATCTTCGCCCCGAGCTTCTTAATAGCTTTGGCCTGCGAATTGCGGTCTTCAGTGATCGGTCCATAGGCTACGAACATCAGCAAAGATGGTGTCGCACGTGTCAGACTTGTCATCACTGCCAGTTTCAGACTGGTTTGGACCTTCGACAAATTTGTAAAGCCTAGTCAAAGCAGTAGTGGTTTTGTCGATTTTCTTTCCTTAGTGTTGAAGCCCGTTAGTCACGCTAATCCCGGCCTTCTTCATGACTTTAGCGTTGCGTCGAAGGTCTGTAGCAACGCCTGCTCTTACATCTTCGATGACTTCGCTTTGCCGGGCGACCTCCTCCCTCATCAGCTTGACGTCCTTAGTAGCGTCCGTCTGCGCAGTAGAAAGTCGAGCCATCTTAGTCTCGAATTTATCGAGGTCTTTTCGCATCACCCTGACGAAGCCAGCAGTGCTTGCTTGGCCATCGTTGTGACGCCAGAAGTTCTTGCTCAACTCCTTGACTGATTCAGCTTGAGCCGTGACTTCCTAGAAGAGTGACTTGATGGCGTTGTCGGTGATAGCAGTCTCAAAGACGTGATTCTCGTCGATGGGAGGAGGTGGAGGAGTAATCGGAGCCCCCAAATAGGAAGTGGTCGTCTTGCGACCTGATTTGTTGAGTGGAGTCATCGTTGGTGGGGCATTGTTTAGTTTGGCGGTCCCAAAGATCGGCTCTCGCAGTGGAGAAGTCGTTAGCGACTCCGTACCGAAAGTGGTGGCTCTGCACACTGCATTCGTCAATGGACCAGCACCAGGTGAGTCCCATACTCCAGAAGGCGCCAAACGAGCCACAAGCTCGCTCAGGATCCCGGCATGACCGTTGGTCGTGAGCACTGGGCTACGAGTGCGATCAACTGAACGCTTATCGATAGTCTCCAACACACGCGTGACCAAAATACGGAACCCATCAGTGCCAAACTGGAGCGGGATGCCGAAGTCTTCGACCAAAGCTTCACAGATCTCATAATCAGGACGACAACGCTTGCGCAGGCCGTACTTGTCACAGATGGAGAAGAGCTGTACGTGCACGGAAGCTGTTAGCATAATGCCACGAGGACGAGCGGAGCTAACAACTTACAGTCGCGAGCGCAGCCGCATCCCAGACCAGTCTTGATGAACAGCCATCTTTGGCAGAGGCTTGACCAGAGAAATATCCGATGGTCAAGTTGAGAAACACCTTGCGGTGCTTGGCAGACTCCTTGACAGTCGGCTTGGGCGTATGAGCTGGGCGCTTCGAAGAGGCGCCATTGTTCAGTGTTACATAGCCGAGAGCAATGTCGGCCGAACTCAATGTCTCAGACAGGAATAGCTCAGCAGGCAGAGTGAGCGGCGGCAACGTGCCCTAAGCGATTGCGATGGCGGTCAGTAGTACCCGTGATTATACAAGACAGCGCGAAAGAGAGAGTGAATGGATGACAAGCACAAAAGACCCGTTCAACGAGCGAATATGTTGGGTTCTAGGGCAAACAGCTACCGACAACGAGGAAGGAGGGAAGGAAAAGGGCGAGCAGGACTGCCGTAGTGATTAAACAGAAGACAGATACTTGCCCAAGTCCGTCATGGCCCACAAAAGCCCGGCTAGTGATGTGCACATGTCTTCTGAGATTGTTCCATACCGTATGCGACGGCGGTTTCCTATCGAGGATCCAGCAAGCCGCGATGACGCTTATAAAACAGGCCAGTGATGTCTAGACATCTCCTGTGAAGTTCTACCACATATAAAACAGGCCAGTGGTGTCTAGACATCTCTTGTGAAGTTCTACCACATATGCATGGGACGACCAGTTCCCTGATCGAGGCATTGAACGAGCGAGCCTTAATAGGCAGAAGGCAGGTCGTACAGGTGTCGGAAGTGTCTCTTCCAGCGGTCGCCCTTCTCCTAGATCATGCCGCATGCGACGAGGGACATGGCATCGAGGTGTCGAGCCAGCCTTAACCAACACACTCCGTTGTCCGATCTCATCTCTTTCGCAGGGCTGAGCCCTCTCGAACTCGAAACAGCCCAAAGCGGTGACACCATTCGCGGCGGGAAAGCGGTGGTGCTGTCTCGAGGTGTAGTCGAAGGACTTCAGATTTACGGCACCATCCAAGGTGTGGTGTAGGAAGATGAAGACGAATGGATGATAGATAGGAAGGTGTTTAAGATGCGGCATGTCCTTTATCTCGAGCTCGAGATAACCCCGACTAAGCCGAACAAAGTTTAGAGTCCATCGCGGAGCGGCTGAGCAGGAGATGACGACTGCGGCAACCACCTGCACTGCTACCTTGGCTCTGCAAGACAAATACATGTATATCGCTCGTGCCCGTGGTTGACGACAGCCATCACGTTCAATAAGCCACTCAAGGACACCATGAACGGGTCAAAGGAGTGTGAAGCATCTTACTAGCAGACTGAGGACAATGCTAACCACGGAACGCGAACCCTGCCTGAGATTCGCGAACCCTATCTCCATTTCCATATTCAGCCTCGAGGCCAGCTCGTTTCTATGCCATCAAAGTCCCGCCTCCGTTGCCCTACTTTCATATCATCTTTACAGCCGTGCCATTCTCAGACTTGGACAATCACCTCTGAAGTCCGATGCACAAAGCCCCGCTCACTCCCTCACTATGCTGCCTTCTTCCCGAGATTCTTCTGCACCTCCCTATTCCGCAAATCACTCAGCTAAGACGTCCTGTCGCACTCCATGTCCATCTGTCGCATGGTTTGAGTCGCGAAGTTGACCCATGCCAGTTGTCCATCCTGACGTACCAATCTCGGAACTGAATTGACGAAGGTAAATGTATGTTGCTCGGGTTGCCGCTGCTCTTTCATGCTGCGTAGGGCCGGCGCCATGAATCTCTTGAAACGAGCCCTTGCAGCGGGCGTGCAGGGAGTACTGACGAGCTTCAAATTCGCTCGTGCCTTTGTGGTGCCATGAGGGCTGGTACTAATATGGTAATTGGTGTTGTTTGAACGTACGGAGGGCGACAGTGGGAATGCAGATCCAGGAGATGAATACAAGACAAGCGGGGTTTGTACCAGGTGTGGTAGCGAGGAGTCGAAGGACTATGGTGCTGAAAATGGAACATGTCAACATAAGCGTTGATCAGAGGTCATGTGAGGAGTAGCATAATATCGTTGGCTTGCGTTGCTGGGTTTGCACTTCCACTGCTTGTAGCTGAGTCATTATAATCGACAAACAAGCGAATAGCTGTCGATATGGGCTATGGTTTCGGGTGTCGGAGGTTCGGCTGCGATTGTAGTGGCAAGTATTGAGACGGCGAAGTGTAAGCCACGTAGGCTGGTAATGTTACGGAAGCTGCGTGACTTAGCATAAGAACTGATGGTCCAGTATCACAAATACATACCGCTGGAACTCGAAGGTACACCTGGTTGGAGGTGAATAGGGACTCTCATGGCGCCAAGAACGGTCCTCCATCCGTCTGAAGAGCATGTGAGCAAGTGCGACATAGAACAGGCACTCCTCCTTGAAATGAGTATTGGCGACTCGATGATCTTGGTCGTGAATACTCGTTACTTCCTGTCTCGACCTTGTCCCTTTCCACCTCGACCTCGTCCTTTCCCAACTCGACCTTGTCCTTGCTCGCCTTGGCATTGCTCTTTCCCCAGTTGCAGAGGTCGGTCACACAAGTATATTCTCTACCTGCACTCCCGAAGGTAGCAGGCTCTATCAATGCATCTGATACGCTCTTGCACTTCCCCCAGTGCAGTTTCCTCCTAGAACGTCGTAGTCAAGCAGACTGATTGCATTGAGCAACAGCGCCGCGACCGCCGCGAGTAACCTGTGTCGGGTATTGTACGGCTGCTCGAGACTTCGAGAAACTTTCGCAAGATGCGTGTCGTGGATCTGTAAGGTACCTACACCACCATTGCGTCGCACCATCCCGTCGCTCATCTCTACAACCCCTCGTCTACACCATTATTTATCTGCGATATCGCCTATCTGCAGCAATGAACATTCGCACATGTACATCGTTGCTATTACTGGGTCATTTGCGGAGTAGCGAGCCTAGCTCGTGACCTGCCTGACTGGAGACACAGCGCCACGAATCCACTGCCATCATGATTGTAAAGCGAACACGAGCCTCGCTCATTACTGACGTAGAATCTCCGAGGAACGCTCGCGTTGGAACGGCGCTGTAGGTACATGTACGTACGAGATGGTCGCTGAGTATAACCTAGTAAAGGTCTAGACCCTGTTCTGACCTGAAGGCTACATTTCGCAAACCTGCGGGAGAAGGGGCCTAGCGGAGAGCGAGAAGTGACGTCGCCCCGTTCCTGCCAGTACTTTGAGGTCGGGACAGATCTATATCGCCAACCTCTATAAAGAAGAAGGTGCTTGACTTCCTCGTGACAGAAGATGATGGCGACGGGAAATCTTTATTGTAGGAGCAATGACAAAACATTGAAGCTTGGCTGCCGTCCGCGCCAAGCATGCACGTGACTTCGTGCAGACGTGACCTCCTCCTTCCAGACACGGCTTGGTTCACTGTGATGTGCGAATATCGGCTTGCACGATGTGTCTCATCGACCTGGAAGGCGCTTCCTCCTGATAGCCCACGTTCTTGTGCACCATGGAGGTGGTGATAAGAATGCAGAACATTCGACACCTGCTCTTGTACCCATCGTTCTCGAGCTTCCGGAGCAGGTGTCGCCCGGTCAATGGCATGCCCGAGCAAAACACGGTCCCAGTCCATCAACGGACTTCCTGGGTGTGCTTCGGCCCTTACATCAAGATCAATCAATCACAGTCACGACATCCGCGTCATACATCACCTACATCTCATCCCCGCCCTCATCCACCGTCTTCAGCTTGTTCTTCAAGCCCCATCCTCAACACCACTACTAGCCGCTACACATCCACGATGACTAATCTTGACCTGCGCCAACATACTCACTACATCAGCAGCAATCACAATAGCACCATCGAGATCATCAGCCTGGCAAGCGGAGATGATGGCGGCGAGAGGCTTGATGAGTTCTGAGCCAAGGCTGGTTATGGTCTCTATTGCAGACCTCGTGGTAGCGGCGTTCTGGCTCTGCGTTGTGGCGACGTTGTTCTCCTCTGGCTCGTGGAAGCTCTGCTGCATGGCGTGCGTAGCTTGCTGGGTGGGAGATGAGAGTGGCGCGGCTGGATATGCACAAGACTCAGCTAAGTGAGTATCGCTATTGGTGGCTTTGTTGCCAGCGGCGCGGGTTGGAGCTTTCTCGAAATGACGACCTAGTCCTGCCGACAGGTCGTGGTTGTTGACTCCGATTCCAGAGTCGAAAATCGGTGAGGCTGGAGGGGCCTGGCATGCGTTGAAGTCTTCTTCTTTGCCGGAGGTGTAAGCGAATGGGCTTGCCAAGGCGGTGCTAGAGTAGGGAGAGTTAGAGTCGGCTGGAGCGGAGCAATCGATGAGTTCGTCCTCGGCATCTGAGAAATCGTAGTCGTAGTCGAGGAACTGGGCAGCGGAAGTCAGCTGAGTCAAGGAGTGTATACGTGGTGTGAGCTTACAAGAGGGTGCTTCTGCTGCGTCTCCTTCTGAGTGGAAGAGCGGAGGGTAGCACGAGGCTGCAAGCTCGTCGACTTCTCCAGAGTGGAAGACTGAATGCTGGGCAGAGGCTGCTTCTCGGGTGTCTTCTTCTGGAAGACAGGTACGTAGCTGCCGAGAGACTTCGTCGCTTTTGGCAGCTTCTGAATAGCTGCTGAATAGCTGGCAAGAGACTGCTGCTCCTGCATCTTCTGAATAGCAGGCAAGTGGCCGACAAGCGACTGCATCGTTTCGTAGTCTGTGGTGATGTTGGCAGAGGCCTGCTTATCTTGCATCGCCTTCTTGTGCTCCTTGGTCATGTTGGCAAATGCTTGCTTCGCCTGCTTCTTCGCCGTTTTGTTCTTGTGGTCCTCAATCATCTCGGCAAGGGCCTGCTTCTCTCGCATCTTTCTCTGGTCGTCTTCGTCCAGCTTGGCAAGAGCCTGCATCACCTCCGGCAGTGGTTGATGCATGGCACATGGGCTGTACTCAGGCTCCACCTCCTCTTGTGTGATCTCCTCTTGCTTGAAATGCAAAGGTGGCTGGAACTGAGCAGTCTTAATTGCCGGAATAGTCGATGGTCCTGCTGAAGCCTCCGACGCCATCATGCTGCCATCGATCAAAGCTTTGACGGGCATGCGCAAGTTAGGGTGCTTCAGGTGTGGCATGTTTCTCTGCATCCAGGCGAGAAGATTGGTCTTGTCCTTGCGCTCTTGATCGCTACCCTTGGCAGCCTGTTCTGGAAGCCAAATGCACTGGTCGTAGAGCTCGTTGAATTGTTCGGGAGTGAGGTCGCGGAGGTAGTCGAGACGGATGATGTCTTGAAGGTAGGACTTGATCGTTGCGGAGGACTGACTGTAGCTGCAAGGCATCGTGAGAGGTAGATCGGGACTCAAGGCCTATGCACTTGAGGCGCAGAAGACTGTGCTGTGATGAGAAGCGCCTCCAAAGGCAGTGGGTAAACGAGAGATATGACAGAGGAGAGCAGAGCGAGAACGATGATGCGATACCATTGCAGACGGCGTCGTACGCGAACAAGAGAGCAGCGGGAGATTTGAGGTAAATAAGATTGGACATGTTCTTCGTAGTGATGTTCCATGTCGCGAAGCGGCGGGCACTTATCTTCCCGCTTGGGAAGATGTGCGACATCTTGGTACATTACGGATGAGCAGTGACAGATGGCACGTGTATGCTGCTGACGGATGGAACGTGGGCGATCTGATGGAGGATAGTCGACATCGTATGAGGCGTGGACGCGCGCGATACACGATCAGAGGGCAAATGATGTCTCGGGAGCTGTGTTTCGTCGCGCAGTCGCAGACGCGTCAAACATCGAAGTGCTGCCCACAATGGCGCAGATATTCGCGATTTCGACTTGTGTGGATGCGGCGTGATGGTAATGTCGATTCTCGCTGAGGTCGATGTGTATGAGGTGTAGGTACCGAAGAAATTTGATGAACTTGCAGCAGTACTTTTGCAACTAGAATGTCGTCACTAGTATGTAGGGAGCTCTAGATATACGAATTAGGCAGAATACAAATCTTAGAAACTCTAAGTTAGGTCTAATTATAGCTTATTAGTATATAAGCTTATATAATATATAAAGCCACATAGATAATATAAGTATTTAAACTAATAGTATATAAGTATAAGTAGATTATATAAGAATCTTAGAGTGAAGCGTATATAAATAAGCTATAAATAGTTAAATAATAATATACTTAGTATTTACCTTTCTATAACCTCTTTTTAATACTTATACAATACCCTAGTTATATATAATATAAATCTCTAGATAAATAGTAGATAAGTATTAGTAGGGTATATAAGAGTCTTAAAGTAAACTAGCTATAAATAAGCTATAGATTATTAAAATTATAGTATATAGAGTACTAATCTACTACTATAATAACTACTACTATAATAAACTATATAGTAAAAATACTATAAATAGAGCTACTATCCTCCCTTATTACTCTTAAATAGTAGTTTATTAACTTCTTTATAAAGCTATTTATTTACTAGATTTAGGTTACTAGTCTATACTTAGCCTCTATATTATATAACGCCTATCTTTACTAAATAGCTAGAAGTAGGCTTAAAGTTAATTATATAGATACTAATATATCTATAGATAGACTTTATCCTAGTTTTTATCTACCTTAGTATATAAGATAGTACTAGTACTAGGCTATATATATCTAATATATATAGAATAGTACTACTCTATTATCTACTAGAGGAGGTATATATATATATATTAAAGCCCTTAATATCTACCTATATTAGTATAATAAGCTCTAGTAGATAGTAAATACTATACTACTAGAAGCCTAATTACTCTAGATAGTAGTATAGTATAAAGGGATACCGCTAATAGTATAAGGCTTACTCTTCTACTTCTAAAAGAGGGTAATTATTCTAGGTATTAATATACTTAGGAATAATATATTATAGAATCCTTATATAGATAGAGAGTAGTATTATTAAACTACTCTTTCTATAATATATATTAGCTATTTATTAGTAAAGCTATTTATAATTAATACGCTTATATAGCTATCTATAAAGCTATTTATATAGTTATTTATATAATA
Source organism: Passalora sequoiae (assembly GCA_013248845.1). Lineage (NCBI taxonomy): Eukaryota > Fungi > Ascomycota > Dothideomycetes > Mycosphaerellales > Mycosphaerellaceae > Passalora > Passalora sequoiae. The sequence goes on along the minus strand of WSQC01000009.1, from coordinate 19,203 downwards.
TATACCTTATTTAAATATAGTTTCTATTATAGCTAAGCTCTCTAAAGGACTTATACTATAGGCTAGTATATAAGAGTAATTACTACTACTATATATTAATACGCTAATTTATCTTACTTATACTATACTAGAAGTAGTCGCCCTATATTAGAGGCTATATTACTATTAGCTATATATTTATATAGCTATTTATACTACTAACTAACCTTACAGCCTAGTATATATCTATCTTTATAGTATAAGATATATATCCGCTATATATTAAGTCTCTCTACTATAATCTATATAAATAATATATAGACTAGTTATACTATTATTAATATATCTATAGCCTATCTATAGCTAATTTATAGCCTATTTATAGTATTAATAGTACTTATATAGTACTACTAGCTAATATAGTTCTTAGATATATTATATCTATATAGAGACCTAGGAGTAGCTAGGAATAGTACTATATATATCTATATAATAATAGCTAGAGATACTAATATCTATATATATATATATAATAAGATATAAGAAGTAGTTAATATAGATATATACCTAGAAGCTCTAATACTCTAGTTTATAGTATATATCTATAGAGTAGATATATCCTAGCCTATTAGCTTATAGGACTAGTATATAGTACTATTACTACTATAGTCTTATTATCTTACTAGCCTCTAGACTTAATATAATAATTATATTATAGAGCTAATTATAGCTAAAATATTATACTTCTAGTGTATATAAATATATAGTAACTACCTCCTAAAGTCTATATTATTTTCCTTCTATAATATTATAGTAATATACTATACTATCTATACTCTTTAACTAGCTTTAATAGGCTTATATAGCTCTATCTTCTTATAATACTTAGCTACCTACTAAAAGTTAATTATTATAGAGTAATATAATAGCTAGTATATCCTACTATATATATAGAGATACGGGGTCTTAGTATATCTTCTTCCTTAATCTATATATTATTTACTTTTTCTTCTTTATCTAGTATAGATATATCTTAATATTAAAGGCTTCTAGTAATACTACCTCTTAGTATTATAAGTATCTATTACTTTTAAGCTACTCTAGTATAAGTATAAGGAGCTTATACTACTATAGTAAGGATTCTAGAAGAAGAACTTAAAAGACCTCTAATTATACTATTACTATAGTAAGAAATTAAGAAGTAAGATATATAAGTTATATTAACTATAATATACTAAAGAACCTAAGATATAATAATATTATTATAGCTATAAATTACTATAGCTACTATAGTATAGAATAGCTCCTATTTTATTAATACTATAATACTAACTTTATTACTATTACTAGGTATTAGTAAACTTAGCCTACTATACTCTAACCCTTTAAATATATAATTATAAAGAATCCTTACCTTTAAGATAGTAAATTAGAGTTACTCTTAGACTCTAAAGGACTAATTTAGTAAACGCTCTAAAGATAATCTATTTACTTTAATATATATACTAGGCTATTTAAGCTTAAACTCTAATTCTTTTACTCTACTTATAGTACTTAAGAACTAGGCTAAGATATAAGAAAGTATACTATACTCTACCTAATTTTTTACTAATACTCTATCTTAACCTTAATAGTAGTAGCTATATCTAACTTAATATAAGGTTATATTAATAGATAAGGGTATATCCTCTAATATAATATAGTTTCTAAGTAGTATAATCTTAGGCTTATATTATAAGATAATTCTACCTCGCCCTTTAAAGGCGAGGACCTCCCCTTTCCTTATACTTACTAGCCTTTAGTTATCTATTATTTACTTTAATACGCCCTTTAATAACTATAATAAGAGAATTATAAGTCCGCTAGCGATTTACTAAGGGCTTATATACTATTAAGTAGTAGCCTAGAGTCTTACGTAGGTAGCCTTATTAGTAGAGGCTTAGCGTATCTACTACCTATATATTCTCTGCCTTTAATAGCTTAAACAAGATATTAACTCCCGTATAGACCTAACTACCCTTATACTTTTAGTTAGCCTTATTTAATAAGACTTAATTAACCCTAGCTATATATAAGCTATACGCTTAATACTAGCCTTCGCGATAGATCCGCTATTAGCGTATAGGTAAATATTATCTAATAAATAGAGCCGAAGGTAGGGCTACTTCTTGTTATCTATATAGCGATCCTAATAAAAGGGACTATTACGTAGGTAGCTTAAAAGTAGTCCTTAGGTACGGATAACTACTTAGTAGGATATAATAAGAGCCTACGGAATCCCTTAAGAGGTAGGAGAAGATAGAGTACCTAAACCGTAGCTTAGCGTAGGTATAGCTCTAACCCGGAAAAAGCTGTTTAATCCTTAAGACTATCTATTCGTAGCTTAGAGGTCCCGAAACGATCTATCGGCTAAGGACTTACTTCGGGTCGGAGACCTATAGCTATAAAGTACCCGGTTTAATTCTCTAGTCTAGAAAGCGCCTAAACAACCGCAATCTACCCGTTCCTAACTCGATAGACTAATTACCTAGAAGAGCCCCGTTACCTATTAAGAAGAGGAAGTCGTATAGCCTAGAAGGGCCTAGCTAGCGTAAACCTATATTACGAAATTACGACGCTACGAAAGAGGATAGAACGAAGTTATTCGAGCCGGGAAGATACCTACTCGAAGTATTACTAATACTAAGAACGTACCGTAGCGTAGCCCTAGCGCTCGTACTTTAGTATCTTAGCCTTTCCGCCGAAGTAGAAGTAGCCGAAGGACTAATCGAACTATCGTAACGAATTTCCTTTATATATAAGGAGCTACTATTAGGCGTACTATTTTAGATTCGAGGAATTCTCGTTACGTAACAAAGTTTAGGTCCGCCGGACTTTAATATTTACCTACCTAAGAGTTTCTCGTTTCTACTTATACCCCTAACGCTACTTATACCCTAATTCCCCTTCTAATTTTATCGCTATATTCCCCCTTACTAATATAAAGAAGGCTCGGTTAAATAGACCGAGTAGATAGAGTAGATTCCGACTCCGAACCGGAAATTAACTAACTAGATCTAGCTATTAGGAACGCTATTCCGCCGTTCGTTACTCCGATAGCTAGCTTAGACTTACGTACGCCTACTAGGCCGAGCTCTACTTTGGGTATCTCGCCTTCTTAAGGAAATTTAACTCTTAAGGACTAAGCTAATATAATTGCTCGTATATTAAAGAATTAAGAGTAGCTAATCCGCTAGTATAAGTAAAAACCTCCTACTCCTAGTACTCTAGAAAACCCTCGATTTAATAAGTATAATACTATAGCCTATATTAAACGCTTCGAGGAAACCTTACGGAATATAAGCTTAATAATTAGGACGACGACTATAAAGTCCGAGTATTCGTACGAACTCTAGTTTCGGAATATTAACTAATCGCTAAAAGCCTTAAAGGCTTCCCTACGTAAGAGACTAGAGCTAGCTAGACTAAGTTTAAGTATTCCTTCTTAAAGGAGTACCGCTAGTATAATCGACGCTAGGCTATATTAACCCTAATATAGCTAAGGAAGCTCTCGTTCTAGCGACGTACTAATAATAACAACCTTTAAGCGTACGTTCGCGACTTCGTCCTAAGTACTAAAGGAATTCCGGAAGCTAAACTTACGGAGAATATACGGGTTAAGTACCTCCTAAAAGGGCTACCGGAATATATAGTATATCGTATACTCGAAAGTCTTAGTATTAAAGGAGATAACCCTAGTACTACTAAGCCCTTTTTAGTAGTTCTTACTAAAGTCCGTAGGAAAGTTAATAGGGCTAAAGCTAATAAGAAGTTCCTTAATAATAACGAAGAGGAGCGTAATATACGCGAAATTAAGCGATAAGTAAAACTAAAGACTACTACCCCTAAGTTCTTACCTAAGTCGAAGACGGAGCCGGGTAATTCTACCCCGAGTAACGCTCCTAATATTACTAGTTTAACTTAAGCCTTCGGGAATCTTAGCGTCTATTAGCTTAAAGCTATTAGTAAGATCCTAGTTCCTAGTAGTACTACTCCTACTCTTTAACTTAATATAGTAGTATACTTAGATATACCTACTATTAATATATTCGTAGCCCGATATAAGAATAATAAGGTCTATCCGGATCTTAAGGGTAAATACTATATATACGGACTTATAGACTATATCTAGTCTAAGTACCCCGTATTTAATAAGCTTTAGAGTAAAGGCTTAATTTATCGGCGGCTAGATTATCGACTATAATTCTCGAAGGACGGTAATCGTATTGTCTATTAGTAGGATCGCCGCTTACTAAAGATAGCTATTATTTTCCCGCTACTCGAGGCCTAGTATAGTAATAAGGTATATAGACTCGAATAGAATAGTAATAATTCTATTATAGCTTTATAGTAGAAGAAGTAGCGCTATTTATAAGGAGAGTTTAGAGCTAAGGATAGTATAGTATAACCTCTAGTAGTAGTCGCTATTCGGAGCCTAACGTAGGATAATAGTACGATTATAGACGTATATAGTACTACTATTAATACGAATATAGCCTCTTAACCTCGTACTAAATAGGCTCGTAACAATCCGACTCGCCTATCGGCTAATCTAGTAGGGGTTTAGAAGACGAGTAGGACGGACCGATAAGTATCTACTCGCTAGAGTATTACGAGGACTCGAAACCTAGAGATAATATAAGATCGTACCGCGCGCGTTGAGCCCTAAGAGTCCGGCTAGGACGATAGCGGCGTAGAGATAGAATTAGTATATTCCGAGATATAGGGCCGTTCTTAGGAAGAAGGACTAGTAGGCCCGGGTCCTACTAATACTCTAGCTAGTCGACGACCTCCTAAGTCTATACGTATTAATCGGTACGTATAATAGCGCAATCCTAATACCGATAAAGCGGACCTATTTTAGGCTTTATAGTTCTTGAATCTTAAAGCCGATATTCCTATAAGTACGCTTATAGCTTATAGGGGGCCGAAGAATCTCTTCTAGAGCCGTGTCCCTAATAATCCGGAATTTATAGACCGATTATTAAAGTATCGCGTAGAGACTAGCTAGAGTACTAATAAGAGTATTATCGTACGAGCCGTCTAATACTTTAGGGGCGTCGAAGACTAAGGTATACCTATATAAGATTTAGACTTCGAGTCCGATAGACCCGGACTTAGCTATACCGATATTAGCGCGCGCTTAGTAAACTTCGTTAGTAGAGCTATTAGGAAGGGAGCCGCTTAGCGCCCGGAGGACATATACGATAAGCTATAGGAGGCTAATTATAATACGGTAATAAAGTAGTACGCGGTTATTCCGAGCATTTATATTCCTATTACTATTAATAATAGTAATAAAACTATCTAAGCCCTTATTAACGATAGGGCTAAGGCGATTATTATAAGCCGTATTATAGCTACTAAACTCAAATTACTAATTCGACCGACAACCGTAATAAGTATAAATATAGTAGTAGGGCGCGTTAACTTCCTTAGCTACTATAATAATGTTATAGTTAATATATTTAGGGTCGAATTTCCTTTCGCGATCTTTATCGCGAATAATAATAGGACGCCGATACTATTAGGAAGGCTATAGTCTCGAATAGTCCGTAGAGTTTAGAAGAATTACAACGATAGCTCGTAGGAAGGAACGATTACCGACTTCTCTAGTAGGCGAGTTATATTTATAGGCGTAGTCGGTAACTAAGGCTATAGAACGCTTAGCTATATTCTTAATAAGGAAGAACTACCTAAGGATCTAGATACCGTCCGTAAGCTACTTATAGGGGAAGGTAAGGCGCGACTTTAAGGCCGAAGAGTCGCGTCGCCCTTCTAAGGCTAGGAATAACTCCTCTTCCTTCGGAAAGTCGTATAGGGGAGGGGTAGGATTTAGCTTTAGCTTTTCTAGTTATCTATATATACGATATCTCCTTTTAGGTACCTAAACCCGTATTACGGGATAGTAAGACCCTACGGTAGCTAGAACCGTCGCTACCGGAGGAGTACTTTATCGTAATATCGCTAGTCTTTAGCGGGGTAGGTAATAAAATTAGTCGCGTAGTAAGTTCGAGTCTACTAGACCTAAACTTTAGTAATTATATAACGGGTTTAGGTCTACCGGACCTAAACTTATACTAAGAAATTTACTAAACCTTAAAGAGTACGGACTAATAGCTCTTTATATACGATTCTACGAGTAATAGGCAGCCCTTAGAAGAGGTCCTTACTATGTTCTATACGTCTAATAAGGAGCTTAAAAGATAGCGAGAGTATAGTATAGATAGGGTTATAAGTACCTATACTATAACGAAGAGAGTTATAGATAAAGTTAGACCCGTTAAAGGTAGCGTATATAATATAGATAGGTCTAATCTAGGAGGGAATCCGAACTAGCGACTAGATTGCTTAGCTCGCGAAGTAAGGCTCCCTTAAGGTACTAGCCCTTTCGATAGTAAGTACTTAACTAAGAAGTTCTCTAGTATTAAACGAGGATCTCGCCTTACCCCTAAAAGGCTTGAAGCTATTAAGCCTAGAATAGACCTAATAAAGAAGGAAACCGAGCTCCTAGTAGAACTCCTATATAATCGAGAGGCCGTTCTAGCCTACGACTTTACCTACCTTAGTAGAGTAAGTCCGGAAGTCGCCCCGCCGTAGAGAATTCGTACTATTCTATACGAGCCGTAGGAATATCTAGGGTTTAAGCTTAATCTAAGCCTAAGGCCTATAGTCGAGGCAATAGTAAGAGAGAGAGTAGCTACCGGAACGCTAGAGCCTTCTTACTCGTCGTATCGTAACCCTACCTTTCTAGTTAAGAAAAAAGCCTTTACGCCTAGTTATAATCCCCTCGACCCTAAGCTCTACTATTTATTAATATAGCTTAGGAGTTTAACCGAGTAACCTTACGAGATACTAATCTTCCGCCGGACACGGATAGCTTTATAGAAGATCTTATAGGGTACGTAGTCGCCTCGTTAGTCGACATTTTCTCTAGGTACGACTAAATTCTACTCTACCTAGACGATCGTAATATTACTAGTTTCGATACTCCTCTAGGTACGTTCCGACAAACTACGCTTCCTTAGGGAGCTATAAACTCTATAGCTTAGTTTATTAGAGTTATTATATAAGTCCTAATAATATATATTAGCTATATTTACCGCCCGTTTCTAGATAACGTAGCTATTAAAGGGCCGAAGACTCGCTATAATAATAAGGAACTAGAGCCTAGGTTACGTCGCTTTATAGTAGAATATATTCGGAACCTAGATAAAGTCCTATACGATCTTAAGAGGGCTAATATAACGGTTTATAGGCTTAAACTATAGCTTCTTTACTAGAAGGTTAATATTATAGGGTATAAAACCGATAAGTTCGGACGATATCTAGATAGCGCCCGTATCGCGAAGACTATCCTTTAGCCCGAGCTAACGGATTAGAAGGAAGTACGTATCTAGGTAGGAGTCGTAACTTATTTCCGTATATAGGTCGCCGACTTCTCTATTATATATAAACCTCTTTTTACGCTCCTTCGTAAGGATACTATATTTATATAGAATAAGGAGTATAGGTAGGTAAAAGCTAGGATTACGAAGGTACTTACTAAAGCTCCTACGCTAGTAACGATCGACTATAGCGAAGGGGCTAGTCTCGTTATTATAGCGGTAGACGCTAGTAGTAAAGGGTACGGTAAGGTCTTAATATAATACGACCGTAAGGACTCCTCTATTCGCTACCTAGTAAGGTACGACTTAGGACTCTAGAAACCGATAGAGGCTCGATACGATACTAGTAAGCGTAAATACCTCGGGGTTCTTCGCGTACTATAGCGCTTCCGCCCTTAGCTATTCGGAGTATTCTTCTAGTTAGAAGTAGACGTAAATACTCTCGTTTATTAGCTTAATAAGTCCTTATTAGATCTACTAAACTTAGTAATAACCCGTTAGGTTACGTAGATTCGCCTCTTTAATTTTAAAGTTATCTACGTACCTAGTCGGAAGTACTCCTTACTAGACGTATTATCGCGAAAGCTAGCTACGCCGGAGGACATTATAGGTATAGAGGAAGCGGATAACGTTAAGGAATTAATAGACCGCTAGTTCTTTAATACGTTTTATATAAATAGCCTTATAGCTAAAGTTTAGGTCTACCGGACCCTAACTTTAGTCGAGGAAATTCTCGATAGCTATTACTTATAAGACTCTAAGAACATCGCTTAGTATCTAACTACTATAACCTAAGCTCCCGGGGTATTAAGGGCATAATACCGAAAGTTAGTAAAGGACTTAAGGAAGTTTTTCGTTAAAGATCGAGTACTCCTACGTTAAGAGAGGGTTAATATAATTCCGTAGCGAGTTATTAACGACCCGGAAGTCTAGAAGGAGATTATAATAAGCCTTTACGAAGGCAACGGGTATAGAGCTCCGAATAGCGTCTAGGACCTTTATAGAAGGCGGTACTAGTAGCTAGCTATATAGTCCGATATCGCGAAGTACTATAGAAGTTACCCGGAATATACGTTCCGTAACGGATATTAGCGTCCGGGGCTATTAACAATTCCTATAGCTCCTATCCTTAGGGAGAGGTAGTACGGCGACGCTATATATATTAACGATAAGAATTCCCTCTTCGTCCTTCGAGAAGGTCTATCTCGGTAGGTCGAAGCGAAACACTTTAGTAAGGCGGCTAAAGTAGTTACTTCTAAAGAGGTCGCGGCCTAGATCTTCGAGGAAGTTATTACTCGCTAGGGGTATATATAAGAGATTGTCCTCGATAATACGAAGTAGAACCTTAGGGAAATCGCTTAGTTATTATCTACCTTCTATATTAGAAGGGTTATAATATCTCTATACTATCCTAAGTTAAATACTATAGTCGAGGTTAGGTATAAGCCTATCCTTATAGCGCTATCTAAACTCTCTAATAGAGGGTAACGAAGTATCCGCTACTATATAGCGTTAGTATTATAGGCTAAAAGGACTACTATAGTCTCTACTACTAGGTTAACGCTATTAGAAGTTATAATTAGAAGGGATACGATCTTACCTATAGAGCTTAAACACCGTACTTATAGTATCTAAGATTAGGGGAAAGTACGGAAACGGGAGGACCTTCTTATATTACGCGCGCGGGTACTAGAAGAAATATTAGTTACTATCGAGGAGTCGTTACTACGGTAGTAGCGTCTACGGTAAGAATCTAAGGAGTATTTCGATAATAGGTACGACGTCTATAGTAAGGAGCTAAAGGTTAGAGACCTTATAGTAGTATTCCGATCTAAGATCTAGACTAGCTTCTCTTATAAGCTTATATTCCGATAGAAGGGTCCGTTTAGGGTCTATAAGGTACTCGCGAATAGGTCGGTATATCGACTTAGGGAGTTAAGTAGGGAGCGTAAGGCCCCTAGCTATATAAGAAAGAACCTTAAGAAGGTAACCGTACTTCGAGAACCTATAGTCCTACCGCCTACCGAGGATAAGGTATTAACCTAATAAGAGAACCTTAATCTATAGTATAAGGACCTAGACTAGAAACAATAGACTTACCTCCTAGTAGGATATTCTTATCCCTAAGTCGTAGGTTAGCCTAACCTAACCTAGGAGGAGGTAGATAAATATATTAACATTTAGACTAGATAGGCTACTATTTAATAACTATCTATACTACCTCTTTAACCGCGCTAAGGACGCGGTACCTACCCGCCCGCCTACTTACTACGCCGACCTCGTTATTAGGTAGAGGGAGTCTATCTCTTCTAGTATCGGTAGGGTCCTAAGATCGCGTCTTATATATATGTTTATCGTAAAGAATACGTAGAAAAGGGGAGGGATAGGCGCGAGTTATCTACGATTTTACGGTACTAGTATATCTAAATAATAGTAGTACGCCTAGTATAAGTTAGTTAGCGGACGATAATACTAACCTAGGCGTTCCGGCTTTACGTAACCCCGCTATAGTAAGACCTATAGCCGACTTATATAACCTCGAGTTAGGTATAGCCGGCGGAGCGACCGTCCGCTTATCTAATATAGTAGGCGAACTACTATTCCGCTAAGTACTATCTAAGCTTAATCTACTAGTTAAGGATATCTAAACTCCTATATAGTTAAGTAGCTTCCTAGTATCGACGTATACTCGTATAGCGTACTTATTAATAGTAGGGAGATTGGGTATTCTTAGATAAGTAGAAAAAGCTAGTTACGTAATAAAGTTTAGGTCCGCCGGACCTAAATATATACCTTATAACCTTACCTCTTTATATACGAAATAATTACGTAATAAGTAAACCGCCTATAGTCCTAACTTACTATACGGGTAGCGCCTTCCTTAATCGCGCTTCGGAAGCTACGTAATCGTACCTTCTAGTAGCTTACTTATAGCTTTATATACTTCCTCTATATATAGCTTTCTACCCGGAAACTACTTATATAGGTTACTCTTCTACTACTTATACGGTTAAGTCTCTTATATAATAAGGGTTATACGATTACTCTAGCGCGTACCTACCCGCACGCAATACGCTAAGTAGTATATAATAGCTTACCCCTTTTCCTTTCTATTTCTCTTCTTCTACTATATATATAGGTATAATAGCTAATTAGAACTACCTCTATAGTAACTATAAAGCTTAATACTAATCTAGTACTAGACTACGAGGAGTTAGAACTTTATAGTTACTTAGTAACTATATCGCTATCCTATACGGTAACTCGTTACCTAGTAACCGACCTAGTAACGAGGGAAGGATAGTATAGAAGCTTTTAGAAGGTATTTATTAATACTCTCGATAGTCTTATTAATACGCTTACCTTTATTAACTCTAGCTTTAGTAAGACACTATTAAGACTCCTTCCCCTTCTCTTACTAAAGTACTTACTAGTAAACTAATACCGTAGTCTTTATTACTATACTCTCTCGCTTAGTAGTACTATTGTACTTTACTACTAGCGTATTTCTAAAAAGACTCGATAACGTAGGTAGCTTAGCTATATACTTATCTTTACTATGTCTAGCTTCGAATCCTCTCCTATAAAGACTCCTAGAAAGAACTCCGAGTAGTAACTCGTTAAATCTACCGAGAGACCTATTACCTCTATCGTCCGTAATTCTCGCTACTTCGCTACTATAACTAAGCTCGCTAATCTTAGAGGCATTATTAAGAGCGTTACTAAAGTAGAGCGTCTACGAGCTATTTAAGAAGCCTTCCGGATTACTAAAGAAGTCTTAGAAACTAGCTTACTATAAGTATACTATATTCTCGAAGATATTCGAGATCTCGGCTATTAACTCGATAGAGTTCGTATTAATAACTAGACTCTATAAGAGCGCTTTCCTAAGACTATAGATATAGATAAGAAAGGTAGGGAAGTTAGTAACTTCTATTACCGCCTTACTACTACGATTAAGCGTATATAGACCTTCGAGAAGATACCGAAGTAGCTCGTAGAGTATGTATTCGGAAGCTCTAAGAAGGCAAAAGAAGTATAGTCCTTTATTAATCGGTATTAAGATCTCGAGGAAGGAGCTACCTTCCTATCTAAAGCTATAGTTCGCCGAGTTCGTAGAGGCGAGAATCGTAGCGTTAATAACTTCTTACCTACTTAGAGCGACTATACTACCTTTATAGATAAAGAGATAGTAGATATCGAGGCTATAAACCTTAACGCTACTACTACTAGAACCCTTCTCGCCTAGTATAATATTATACTTAATACTAGTAGGTTTATCGTCCCTATTAGCCCTAAGGCCCGTCTCGAGATTCAATAGTAGGAATTAGATTGAATAAACCGCGAGATTACTAATATTACTAATAAAGTCGGCCTTAACGAAGCCCGCTCCCTTAAAAAACGTACCCGTAGAAACGAGATAAAGGAGTAGAAGGAGAGAAAGGTACGACTTAAGTAGTTAAATAGAGCTCGTAATACTACTCGACTATAGTATAAGGAAGCTTAAGTAGCTAGAGAAGATACCGAAGAGGCTAATACCCTAGAAGCTACTCCTCCTACTATCTCTTTTAGTAAGGGTAAGGCTTCTACGATTACTATCCGAGACTATTATAATAAATATCGAGACACCGTATTCACGAAGCTTATTAGCGATATTAGCGATATAGTACCTATCGAGGAGCCCTACGACTTAATAGACTTTATATACCTCTACCTCGATCTATTCTTTAAAGTATATAGGACCTCTAAGAAACGCGAGTTTTACGAGGGAGGAAATAGGTTTCCTCTATATACGATCTATACTAAGAAGCTCGCCGAGCTCGGCGGCCTAAGATTCTTTACTCTAGTTAAGCTACTAAAGACGCTAAGATATATAGCTAATTATATTAAGAGCGTCTATAATCTACGGGAAATACGTCGCGATTATAGTCGTATCTTTATAGATAGTATAGATCCTAAGAGACCGATAATCCTTAGGCTATAGGCTTATATAGCTACGGAGCCTTTAGAAGGCGATCTCGATACGCTTACCGACGATACCTATAAGCGTATACTAGGAGCCTACGACTTTAGATAAGCGAAAGACAATTAAGAGAAGTATAGTCTCTTAAGTTTTTCGGTAAGTAGTATACTCGAGGTACGCCTTCCGGAAGTAGGCATTATAGTCGGAGAGCTATACTTAGAAGAGATATTTATATATACCTATTACTAGCGTATAGGCTATACTAGTAAGAATGTTAATTAGCGCTTCTCCCTTAGCTAGTAGATTATTCGGTAGTACCCTCTCTTTTAGATAGCGAATATCCTTCTCCGCCCCGATCGTAAATTCCGCCTAATCTTAATAGTTAACTATACGTACTTTGTATAGACTAAGGAGTCCGGTTAAGTTATTAATAAGCCCGAAGCTAAAGACCTATATATACTTACGAATGTCTATTAGCTCCTTTAGTAAGAGGTCGTCGAGGAAGTACGTAGAGAAGGTAACTCGATATTATAAGGGGCCGTCTCCCTTATTCGAGAGACTCCTTTAGCCTATACTACCGTAGTATATAGTCTCTATTATCTTTCTACTTAGGATAGCCTTATCGCCCTACTAAAGACTAAGAACGTAGTAGTCGGAGTCCTCGAGGATAGTACTATACCTCTTATTACTAGTAATCCTCCTACTTCTATACTAACGGCTAAAGCTCTTAATTAGCTTAATCCTACCGGTAGTACGACTTAGTAGATAACTAAGCTAGATAAGTATAAGCTCCGACTTCTCTCTCCTTAGACTCTAGTTAACGACCGATAGAGCATACCGAGCGACGGCTATCTTAATAGACGCGTACGTATCCCTATATCCTTTATCGCTATCGACGTAGATAAGATATACGAGAATAGTATGTCCTAGGAGAAGCTTAGCTAATCCTATCTTCGCCGATTAGAAGCGAAGTCGAGCGTTCCTTTCGACTTCGTAGCTAATATATATTTACTACTAGACGATCCGATCTCGTAGGCCTTAATTAGCCGCCTTAGCTAGGTAGATTATGTTGTTACTAGCTATACTAACCGTGTCCTTATAATAAGCCGCGAGGAATTTAGTAACTACTACGCTAATTAGGTTAAGGAAGCTATAAAGCGTCTAGATAAGGCTTAGGCGCTAGTTAAGGAGGGAGAGTCTACCTATTTCCCTAATAGGCTCTCCTACTTTTATAGTAAGGAGACTAGCTAAGATCCTCCTAAAGCTAATCCTTACGGTAAGAATTAGGTAATACCGGACCCCGTAGATATATTAATTAGCGTATTAAATATACGAGATACTCCGAATAAGGTAGAGGGGGATACGATAGAGGTTAATAAGTAGGTATAGGAGTGTTTAGGTGTTGCTTTTCTCGAAAGTTTAGGTCTACCGGACCTAAACTTCGAAATAGACTAATTAATAGATTTTTAAGGGTTTTATAGGTAAATACTTTGTACTCTATATATAAAGGAGCTATTTAATTGTTTTAGTATACGGTAGTGTTCTTTATAGAAGTGTCTATTTAGATACTATATAAGGGAGGGATATTAAGTAGTAGCCTAGAGTCTTACGTAGGTAGCCTTATTAGTAGAGGCTTAGCGTATCTACTACCTATATATTCTCTACCTTTAATAGCTTAAATAAGATATTAACTCCCGTATAGACCTAACTACCCTCATACTTTTAGTTAGCCTTGTTTAATAAGACTTAATTAACCCTAGCTATATATAAGCTATACGCTCGATACTAGCCTTCGCGATAGATCCGCTATTAGCGTATAGGTAAATATTATCTAATAATACTAATCTATTATCTAGAGTATAAGGAGCCCTACTCCTAGCGGCTTATATTCTACCTATACTATAGTAGGCGCCTATATATACTAGGTTAAGTTTATTCTTAAGGGTAACTTACCTAATAATATAGTATATACGTTCTCTCTAGGAGACCTAGATCTATAGGCCCCCTATCTTATTAGCTATTATTACTAATATAGTAAGAGTATTACCTATAGCTAGATCTATAAGAAACTAGACTATAGAGTATACCTCTTCTACTCGGGTAATAGGAAGGCGGGCTATAAATACGTAGGTAGTAGCTCGCTAGCTACTATTTACTTAATATAGCTATATTACCGCTAGAAGTCCTCTAGCTAGTATACTATATAGGTCGCCCCTTCTTTATAAGGCCGTATAAATAGAATCTACTAGCTATTTACGACCTACCGCGTATTCTTAGATATCTTAATAGACTTCTATAGCTACCCTATTATATATAAGGACGTTATTACCTATCTTAATATCTTTACTACTAGCCTATAGCTATTCGCCGTCTAGCGTACCTATAATTATATACTCTAAAATTAAGAGGTAAGTATAATTAGGCGGCGACCTTAGAGTAACTCGCTAATATCCTTAAGACTACTATAGCCTAAACTAGCGGATCTATCCTCGCGGTCCCTCTATAATAAATACGCTTAATATAGGATTTCTTTACCCTAGCTCTTAATATAGCGCGGAAGACTAGTAGTAACTACGCTATATAGACTCTTAGCCGTATAATAGGACCCGCTATAGTAAGTACTTTTTATTCCTAAGAGGTTTACTAGCTATACTAATAATAACTTAGGTTAACTATAAGGAGATAATAAGCTAATTATATCGCGAAGCTACTTCCTACCGGCTAATTACCGTAGGATATATTCTAGTTACTATTAAGTAATACCTTACCGTCTCTCCTAGCTCCTAGTACCTAGACCCTACTAGCGCTAATTCCCCTTCCCGCTATAAGAAGGTACCTATTATTAAGCTATTATCCTTAGAAAGGGAAGGAGATAATAAGGATAAGAAAGAGGAGGATAAGCTAGAGGAGAGTAGTAGCGGCGATCCTCCGGCGGCTAAGTCTACTAGCTTAGAGGAGTCTCTTAGGGGCTCTAATAAGGAGTTAGAGGATAAGGTTATCTTCTCTAGCTATAAGCTATATACCCTATATTATCGTCTTAACTATAGCTCCTCTAGTAGTAAGGTACTATATAACTTATTTAGTAACGCTAAGGAGTAAGAGGAGGTAGTAGATACTTAGAAGTAGGCTAACTATTACTCTACTTAACTATAGGCTAAGCGTAACTACCGTATAGGCCGCTAGTAAACTAAGCGCTACTAGTAGGAGAAGGCTACCTCGAAGTATAGTAAGGCCGTAAGTAAGGAAGCTAAGAAGTAGCGTAAGGCCTAATAAATAGTAACTAATAACCCGAGGTTAAGTTATTTATTACTTATATAAATTTAGCCGTACGAGATATAAGATCCGCGCTAGAGAGTCGGGCTATTAGCTTAAGTTATTAGCTTCTTATTAGACCGGTACTACCTCCGCGATTTATACGTTATTACTTATTTAAATATAGATTATCTATTTAACTATAGACTACTAGGCTATATTCTTACTAGCTAGGGATACTTTAATATAGAATATACTTAGAACGGTCTAAGTAGAAGTCTACTTAGACTATTCTAAGTTAGAGCTAAGTATTCTATTTAACCGGTATAGACTATATCGCGTAATATACTAGTATAAGTAATAATACTAGCTTCGCTAGTAGAATAGTAAGTATATATAGTAATACTAGAAGCGCTCCTAAAGTTCTTTTAAAAAAGTAAGAAAGGAGCTATCTTAATTACTTCGTTTAGCGTTACGATTATTATCTAGTACTAAGCGTAACTAATCTATAGGCCTCCCCTTCTTAATTACCTTTAGTATATCGTAATACTAAAAGGATAGCTATTTAGTATCTAGGTTACTTAGTAGAAGCCCGTTATCTACCCTAATTACTATTCTATAAACCTAGTAGTAGGTATTATTAAGGTATCTATCCGCGATATATTATAGCTAACCGAGAATATCTTTACTTAGCTAGGTACTATAATTGTCGGGTATACTCCCTATCTAGATTAATTTAATACTTATTTTCCTACGGTTCCTATCTCCCCTTATTACCTTTAGGAATTAAGTCTATAAATAGGCTCTCTTCCGGCTATTATTATATAGGTAGTTATAGTTATATATCGCTACCTTTATACCCCTCGTACTATTTCTTATAATAGCTACTACCTATATATACTACTAATACTAGTCCTCCCTATCCTAGTCTCTTCCCTTACCTACCTAGCTTTAGGCTAGTATATTATAAAGGGCTATATAAGTTTAATAGTAGTTACTATTAATATCCTTCTTATAGATTACCTAACGTATAAAGGTATTAAAAGTATCTATAAGCTAGAGGTTAGACTTAGGGTTATACGCTACCTTATTAATTTTATTTACCCTTAAGGTAAAGTATAGCGGTCTTAGGTATATATAGACGCCCTTATTAGTACTATTTTATCTATAAATACGTATCGCTATATCCTATATAATATATAGGAAGTCTAAAATTTTCTATATATAGGAGAGGTCTATTATATTTACCGGGTTTCTATATATATTAACGACTAGCCGTTCGTTACCTATATTAAATAGCCGCGTTATTAGTTTATATTATACTCGTAGCTAATTATTATTAGGCGGTATTATTATAGTAGCCTATATATATATATACTTTCTAGTAAATATAGATAGGAGAACTAAAGCCTACTATTATATATAGGAAGCTTAGGCCTATATACCGCGCTTTCTTATTATTAGCTAGTACTTCTATAGTATAAATAATAGCCTAAACGTAGGTAAGATCCCTATATTTCTTATTATATTTATTCCTATTATATAGAACCTAGTATACTAGTATTTATATATATATATAGTATAGATAGTATATATATATACTACTATTATAGGTTCCTATATTCTAATTAGCTTAAAGTCTAGCCTCGGCGCCCGCGCTCGCTACCTTATTTACTATATAATTATAGGTTATCTATCTACCTAGGCTTTAGGAGGTTATATTCTATTCGGATAGATCCTACTTAGAATAGTCTAAGTAAATTCCTATTTAGACCCTTACTTAGACCTATCTAAGCCGTAGTACTTAATTGCCTAGAGATTATATAGTAATATTAATAGTAGGAGCGCTTAACCCTAACTATAACCCTACTATTAGTAGTAAATAAACCTACCCTAAATAATTATTACGTCTAGATAAGCCTATTACTTTTAGTAATATTATATTACTGATAGCCGCGTCTATAATTTATAACTCTACTATAGCGAGTAACTAGAAGGTAGTAGTACTCCTACCTCCTACTTTATTACTAGCTAAGCGCGCCTTAACTACGCCCTAAGCTAATTAGACTCTACTATATATTTACGTACTAGTAGAAGTAAGAACCTTAGTAGCGTAGATAGCGTATATTAATAAAGAAGGGATAATATTAGTAGTAGTAGCGCGTTACCCTAACTCTACCCTTAATATTAGCTATATATAGCCTTAACCCTAAGTAATAATATAAGTAGCGGTAGTAGCTATAAAGTACTAGTATTATACCGGTAAATATATAGATTAAGCTATTATTTTAACTTCTATAGGTATCCTATATTAAATATCCTACTTTACTCGGCCTAGTAGTAGACGAGGTATTAGTATAATATATATTAATACCTCGTCTATAGAGACTACCTACTTAGTATAGACTTTAAACTATATTATATATATATAAGATATCGAAGCTATAATAGGTAGTATAGTAGAGGCGCCCCGCGTACGCCGGTAGAGGTAATAATATAGGGAGCGCTACTACTACGCGCTAATATAGGTAACTATATTAGTAGCTCTTATAGTATATATAGATAAAGAAGCGTAGTACGCCCCTATTATCTACCGCGGCGGAGAATAGAAGGCCTTCTATACTATTAGTATTAACTATAATACTATTATTAAGAGTACTATAGGTAGTACCTATACTATATATAAGGATTTCTTTAGCGTAGCTAAGGATAAGCCGGAAGCTAACCGTAAGTAACTCTACCTTATATATACTAGAGGTAATAATACCGGGGTTACTAGTACTATATACTAATATAGTCGACTATATTAATAGCTTAGCTAGCGTATATAGAAGAAGAAGTACGCCGCGCTCTAATTATTAGGCGTAGCGGATAATAGATAGGCTATTATAAGCTAAAGGATATTAATCTTACCCTTAATCTTATAAATATTAGGCCGGATAACTTATAGAAGTATTTAATATAGTAGTAGTAGTAGTAGTAGGCCCTATACGCGCTAGCGGGGTTTATAGTACTAGGAGCGCTATAAGCGCGCGTTAATATAAGCGACTATTTTAGTTAGCGTATAAAGAAGAAGAGGCAATATATACTATAGACTAACGAGCCTCTAATATATATAGTAAGTATATAAGAGATATTAACCTTATAGCGGTAGTAAATTCTAAGCGGTACCCTATTATCTATATAAATATAAATTATCTATCTATTTAGGATTTATAAAGTTATCTTCTAGTCTAATAGATCTTACTTAGAACGATCTAAGTAGATTTAATCTCGGACCCCTACTTAGATTATTCTAAGTCGGAGTATTAAGTTAAGTAGAGAGGAGGTTATAATATTAGTAGTAGTAGCCCCTTACCCTAACTCTAACCTAATATTAGTAGCGCGTAACTCTAATACTAAGCGGTAGTATTAATAGCGCTATTTATATATAAATATAAAAGCGATAACTTTAATAGCGCTAATAGCGTCTATTAAGGAAAAATTATATATATTAGTAGCGGTAGTAGTTTACCCTAACTCTAACCCTAACTTAGAGGTAGGTAACCCTAAGTAACTATAGGATATATTCTAGTACTAGGA